>JAUZSU010126242.1:0-10398 GCA_034780255.1 Parotocinclus maculicauda | reverse complement strand
TTAACATAAATTTATTTGAAATTATAATATTTAAAAAATATTTTAAGATATATATATATATATATATATTATATATATATATATATAATATAAGTGAGAGCTGTTCTAGGAACGGGCAAAAATACAACCAGTGTGCAGAACTGATCAATTTTAAACAATTTTTAGACTCACACAAGATACTGAAAGTTTCACATATTTTTCCACCTACAGATATCTTATCTAGGACAATTGTATTCAATAACCATCAAGTCAATGCCCTATTACAATATTTTTGTTTCATTTGTTGAGTTGAGAATTTTAGGTAGTATCTAAACTTGACAGAGATTAATCTTTAATACAAATACAAAAAAAAATGTATGAACAAAAAATGTAGTACATTAAACATTTTTTGAGACTTGTTAAAAATATTTGAGCATCTTTCCAAATGTTCTAGTGATTTGTATGGTTTCAAATTTCATGTCTTGTTAATTGATTAATAAATGTGCGTTTTGCATATTAAAGTTTATTTACTGTAGAGGTAAACTTCTATTTCTTTAGAAGATAAAAAATACATGTAATTTAACTGGGGGTCCCAAACGTTTGTGTAACATTTTGCATGCATTGTCTTTGTGTAATGGTTTATGCAAAAAATAAACTGTAGAAGGATTAAATTGAAGGTCCTTAAACAGGTACTTGTTTTTTTGCTGAAATATTATTTTATGATTTTAGGGCATTTGGATGCAAAAATGTTGTTTAATGAGTGAGTTTAAACATGCACAGTTGTGTTACCCTACACACACAGGTGATTTTGTTGATCTTCATATTTAAATGTTGGTCCCACGGTAATAAGTAAAAAGCTAAATAAGCAAAATGCACAAGATAAATGCAAATAATTACACACATATCTGCATGTCCATGGAACCAGAGCATGACAAAGTATCCAAACACAACATAACAAGGTGACACATTTAAAGCAAAATTATTACAGTTATGTGAGAAAAATAAGAAATGTAACTAAACCTGGCTGCACAGAAATGCAGGTGAAACAACAACACCACAACACAAAACCACAGTACCACAAACTTAAATATAATTGTTGTTGTTTTTTTGTTTTGTTTGTTTTACAGAAATTGCAACTTTCCTTTAAAAACCAAGATAAAACATGTTTTGCTTGTTACTAAGGTTAAGGTTAAATGTAGCATTAATTATCTTCAGTAATCATTAAGCAAACAGAATGTCCCCAATTTCATAATTAATCATGCTTTCCAGTCCCCACAGGCACAAATGCTGTTTAACAGAAGATTAAACTTTTTTTTTTTAACTGTTTAAATCAGCATCCATTCCTGGAGGTTGCTGTCAATATTTTGTGGGAAAAATGTTGTTGAAGCACATGCACACTAACACTGGCATTTCTATTTTGGACATGCCAGTGACCTTTAGCCTGGGCCTCTGGAGCTGTTAGATCTTATCCCACAACACAGCATAAGTATATAGTTAATCTGGTTTGGATTACCGGTTTAGGTAATGGGCTATGGCCAGGGTCCAAGTCCCACTTTTGCTAAGTTGCTCCTGTTGAGTCCCTGAGCAAGGCCATTAACCACAATTGCATGGATTTTAAGTTTCTATCTGTTGTAAGTTACTCTGCTAGATAACTAAATTTAATTTAAGTGGTTCATTTCATGCTACTGCTTAATACATCAGACCACAGCTCATGTACAATAAAACTCATTAATGCAAATCAATGACTTTGTTCAAAACATTACTTTCTGCTGTCCTCTAGTGGACATAATTGTATCTACATTTATTTAATGTTCATTTAAATCGGTTGGCACAAAATAGAATTAGTCTTACATCTGGCGTTTGTTATGGCTAATTGTTGATGTATCAATTAGCGTTGCACTCAAAAGCAATTCTTAGGGAAGTTTTTCTTTTACTTCAAGTCTGAAAAACTTGATTACAATTTTATTTCATGCTTTATAGACCATATTATTATTTTTCCAGAATACATATAAAACATATATTATCTTCGTAGTTATTTCTATCCAGTCTGTTGCAGTTTTAATTGATTATTTCAGTGTCTGATGAGGCCTGCTGACTTAATTATATCAGTAAATAAATACTGACATAATTTTAGGAACCTATGACTATGACTGACCTTGCCAAGAGAACTGCTCTGTTCGGCTAGGTCACATGATGATTTAATTACACCTACCTGCATTAAGCCTCTGACTGATAAGGAAGCACTGGATCAATATTACCCCTTACAGATCTGCATTTAACACTGGTAGCAAATGTGAAACAATGCCACCCCTTTTGTTATATTTTGCGAAGGAAATGTTGGTACCACTCAGCTGGTCTTATGAACCTGTGCAGATTTTGCATTTAGGCTTAAAGCATTTTATAACTACTCACAACAGCCAAATGACACCATGCTAAGTACTTGAGAGGTAGACTACAGATGTGCTTTTCTATTTTAGGTACACTCTAAATTATTTAGATGAGATTCTTCCATGTAGTCAGATCTGATTGTATTCTCTGTTTGCAAGCAGGATTCAAGCTTATGGATGTGCTAATTTGGTGCATATATAAAGCTTATGTAGGCCAATATACAGTATTACAAAAAATTGGAGAACACACAAAGGTAAAAAAGGTTATACAGTGGTTCCCAAATCTTTTCTGCAGTGCCCCTCATTTGTAGATCCGTAGTTTGGATACCTCTCACATTCAAATACATTCCAAGTACTGCCCATTTAAAATTTTTCTTGTTCGGAAGTCTGTGTGAAGAAGGAGGTTTGTGATCCTATGCAATGCAATGGAACCTTTTAGGTGTATTCCTGCCTGCCGTCCAGAAGACACACACCAGGTTGAAAAGTGGTTATTGACAATGATAATATAGATACTATACACTTTTATAACATTTTATATATGTAAAAACTTGTAGAAATTATACTTATAATCTACCATTAGTCTAATTCTTAGTTTCTTTCTGAACTTTTGCCATTTATATTCTGTTTACATAAAAGTGCAGCAGAACACAATGTTCCCAGTGGTATTTATATAGTAGCAGACAGTAACATATGCAGTGCAGTACTGTTATTTTAGGGCTGATTCACTGAAGCATGAAACGACAGCAGATTTGTATTCATTTCTGAAGTCTTTTGTATGTCTATAATCACACAATTCCTAGTTTTCTCACATTCTGTGTCTTTTTTCAGTGCTCCAGGTGACTCATGAGTCTAATTTGCTAACCTCCCACCCAGGGACACAACTTTGATTCCCTGTGGTGCGTTCCCACCAAGTCAGGTGTACAAGTAGACAAAAACTGTCTGTATATTAGAGAAGATGCCAGACTTGGAATCGTCTCCTGGAACTGCTACCGTGACCTATCCAACTCTGTGATCCAGAGTACGAATACATTTCTGTCTCCTGTTCTCTGGGGATGATAACAGTCTCCTCTGACCCTGTCAAATGAAAAGCAAGGTTAAACCATGAAAAATATAGAAAAATATTTTGTAATGATTTGATACTCTTTGGGCCACATTTTTAAAGCGATACATCAACAAAGCAGTACTTAGTCTAATTCAAATCCCTGTATCCAAACATAGTCATGTACATTTGTGTATATATTTGTTCGACTACATGCAGTAGCACAGCCCTTTACCACATTATTGTTAATCCATTTTATTCATATTACAGCTAGGGTGCCTGTCTTTTTAAACAATATGATAGTGGTTCTTTGGATTTGCAGGAATCTGGCAGACCTTTTGGACAGTTTAAATCCCTTGGTGCTTTGCCTGCAAATTAAATGGATGACCCTTTCTTCTCGAGTGCAGAGCACAAAACCACTAAACCAGATCAAGATTGATGACTACCTAAATTGTTGACATTTGACCAGTCCCTTGTTGCCTAAACTCAAAACAATAATTAAAGAAGTTTTTCATAAAGGCTAAGCTTTTCCCTTGGATTTCATTACATTCATTTTTAAAGGTTAATGAAGGTTTGTATTATTAAGTGCACATTTAAAAAACTTAGGAAAACAGAAATGTCATACACTGCAGGAGATATATTGGACGGGGTACTGTTTCTTATTCCTCAGCATGCAGTTCCCTTTTGTATGATGACAAATGGCACTTGAGGGCAGTCGTGGTGGACAAAGCACTCAGTCTGCTGTGTTTGCTGCTTTTTTTGTCTGGAGGGAATCCAGGGAAGTAGAGTCTCTCTCATTTAAATCATAAGTTTAAATGTACACTGTACTTAATACTTACTTTAGGCAAAGCTTATTAATGCTTTTCCCTACTAGAAAAATAGTCATTCTAATGAGAGATGATTGAAGCAACAAACTGTCCAGTGAGCCTTTTACTCTAGGGAGTGTAGGGTAAGATTTTGTATGCATAAAAGGGCAAAGGGATCTGGCATGTAGTGATCATACAGAGGCTTTTAGGACTAAGCTTTATCACACTGCACTTGAAAAATAACTTATCTAACTCATTGTGTTCAAAGTCCAGTCCAGAATTAGCTATTGCATAATTTCTGAGGCACTGGCTTTATTCATATATAACATTTAGCACAGGTCAGTGTGGATGCAGGTTTTCAATCCAGCAAAAAACGAGAAACAAAGGAGTTAACGCCTTAGCATAATAAATTTAACTAATTCATGCCTTGAGACTGGGAGGAAACCAGAGCACCTAGAGAAAACCCACACAGACACAGCAAGAACATGGAAGCGCCAGTCATGTGGAGGTCAAGGTTGGGCTGAAACTGTGAGCACAGGAACATGCTAACCACACCACCACTGTGCCAACAGCTGATTTTCCCAGTGCGGTAACTTTCAGAGATAGTTCATTTCATACTAGTTTGTTTTCCAAAATCTCACTAATGGTTTCAAAATCATAATAATCAATTATCTCAGTGGGATTTGGCAGTAAATCAGTGGTTTTGCATCTCATGGTCTAAATAAATTTTACATTCCAAATGTTGTTTAGGGTTTACATTAACATTGTCAACAGCAGGGCTGCTTTGATGAAGTTGATTGCCAAAAGGACTTTAACGTGCATAACAGATCATAATGTAGCATGTGCTTACTGCTACAATGTAAAAGTTGCCGTTTTAGAGTGGTGGCTTGAAGGTCTGTGAACCCTTTAGAATTTTGTGTATAAATATGGCATAAGTCCTAAATGTAGATCCAGTCAGAGATCTAATCTAAATAGATCCAATTGTAGAACACAATCCAACAAATGAGACAAAAATATTACACTAAATAATTTCACATGGTGTATGTGAAATGGTGGTATGCATTTTATAATTTTGCTTATTTACTTTAAATGTCAACTTGGTTTGCTAACAGTTGGCTCTGACAGCTTGCCAACAAATTGCATGTATGTTCTACAAAACAGAGAATTTGTAGCCTATAAACCGAAATTTAGCTGATAATAAATTGTGACTAAATTACTAACTGTGTGACAATAGCAAATTATTTATACTTTAAACAGACCATATACTGCAGCTGATGGGATAAAGTACTACCTAATACATCATATTAATATGCGTGCTTACTTCCTATTTCCTAATGCTGTCATTAAAAATGTTGCCTATGACCTTAGGTTTCTGAAACTGCCATTCGTACTCTTTAATACCTTGTTTCAAGCTGTTGCTTATTAATAATTCTATAAAAATGGTTATAATGTTTATCATAATACCAAATGAAATCATTGTCAGGCATTTTCTGATTGCATTTGGCTGAAAAATTTTTGGTTTGTTTACAAATTTCACAGTTAACAGTGAGATTTCTCTTTACTTCATGCCAAAATTCCTGACAGATTCACAGAATGTACAGTACAAAGTGTAAAGGTCTTGGGACAACATTACATTTGCTGTTTAAACAATGGTATAATGACCATATACAGCATATTGTCAACGACAGGACCCAAAAATTTCAAACTTGAATTCGTCACTTAATATTGAAACATTTTTCAATTCAATCTTTGTGAGCTTTTCATTAAAATCTTTCTATAACATAGCATTAGCATTTCTAGGCAATTACAAAAAAAAAAAATCACAGACTCACTGGTTATTTCTACTAAATAGATGCCGCACACTCACCCCCCATGTCGAAATGCAAGCCGTTGGACTATTATAACAAACAAATCAACCAGTTTAGTTTCAAATCTACCAATTAAAACAGTGGATTTTGAATCTGGGATGTGATGTCAGTATATACATGTCCAAACTCATGTGTTAGCGCCATTCACTCTAGTTCTCTTGACAAAATCATTTGTACTCTCTCACTACCTGTTATCCATCTTGTTACTTAAAAACCAAAAGTATTTTAAAGACTATCTCTACAAACAGTATTTTTAAGACTACCCCCATGTCAGTGAACCACTGAAAATGGTTCAGTGTACTTTTGTTATTCATTGATTCAACTGTATGATGCACGTGGCTGATTAAATTGTCAATGCCTGTATATGCAAATTATGTACCATGAAAATAGGAAAATATTAAAGAAAACATTTATTGGGCAAAAACATTCAACCTATATTGGACAGAGGGAAGAAGAGAAGAGAAGAGAAGAGAAGAGAAGAGAAGAGAAGAGAAGAGAAGAGAGAGAGAGAGAGCAATAGTGCTAGAGCGATGCCTGTAGTGCATCAACTTAAATATTAGAGAAGAGAGCAAGAAGGACTAGAGAGAGACAGAACAAGGAGAGAGGGAGTCTGTGCACTCAGATGCTTCTGACTCAGTGTCTTGAGTTCCTCCGTTTTGGTATATTCTTGTAGATTAGTGAACGCTTCTCACTGGTTAGTAGTTTCTGTAGTTGCTGACTGTACTGTAGTTCCTTAGTTCGAACCCGGTGCTCATGGATGTGTAAGTTTGTTTGGATATATAGGCACATTGTCTTATTTCCTCACAGATAAACTGAGACAACACTCATCGGCAAAAATGGATCTTTCTTTCATGGCCGCACAGGTATGTACAGACTGCATGTTTTTAGTTACTTTCACCAAAAACACGTGTTGTAGTTTCCATGCACGTGCTTTGTTCCAGGAAGGAAGGGAGGGTGTGGCTCAACCACACAAACAAACATTACACAAAGCCATTTTTAAACTACTTCGATTACTGTTGTTGACCATAACAGGTCAGCAATTACTAATGGCATTCGATTTCTGATGTGAAATATACATATATTTGGTCAGTGTTTGTGGATTTGTTGATAGACTAGTGGACTGGTATCACCTGAGCACCACACTCATTATTCATTATTTCTCTCTAATTAACAGCATCAGTCCATTAACTCTAGCATAAACTAAAGGCTTAAAGACTATTTAAAGGCATTCGTTTCCTTAATGCCTTTAAAAGATCTGTTTACACAGTCTTATTTTAAAAGTTTGGTTATCCATTGTTTTCTAAATGAAAAGAAGTTCACTTCTGCAGGAAACAAACTTTTGTATGTCATAGTTTTGGACATTTTAATGATCATAAATCCTTTTAGGTAGTCCTGTAAGTATAGATTCAATAATCATGAAACCTGCATTCTATTGACAGTTCAAGGATGCTTTTAAGATATGATTTGGATGTAATGTAACCATTACAGACAATATCTTCTATATGCATTTGTTTAAATATCTAGTGGCTTGGTAGGTTTTAGTTAATTGTAAGCAACAAAAGCAGAGCATCAAAAGTGCAAAAACTTTTTAACAAGGATGTCGATGAGAAACTCAGATACTCCATCTTCTTTATGGATTCTGTGAAATACTTCTACAGAAAATGTTGTTGGTAAAATATATACATTTATTTTAATATCGTGCAATTCATCAATAGCTGATATAACCACATGGTCAAGGGATTGTTTAAAACATTTATCAAGCACTACAATATTGGGTTATGTTCACAAATGCCACTTAAATAATTTGTGTGCAAAAAAAAACCTTATGTTAACCATGTCAAGATGTGCCATCAAGTTGGAGTGAGGCATGTGAAGCGCTCATACTTATAGACTCCATCCAAAATGGTTAAACCGAAATACCATATACAGCACAATTAGCCTATGAGGAAAAAGAACATTTTGATTTGGGAAACGTTCTTACATTACATGGTCTACTGTAACCATGTAGTTTGACAACATGCCTGACATGCCTGAATAACATGCAGTACATACTTGTGCAGCATGCAGCATAAAAGCGTGTCATTACAAGGCTTAATGACACAGAACATATGCCCATACAGTTTTTGTTTAGTAAAGTTAATTATTTAAGCTGTTGTCCTCTACAGTTGGGACATTTAAAGTACAAATCTCCATTGGTTGACTGAACACAAATTATTACAAAGTGATGAAAAACAGTGATGAACCGTGCATGGCTAAACAGAAAAGAATTACTAAAAGGCCAAGAAAAGGACAACTTCCCAACACTCTAATTACACATCTAATGGTATAGAAGAGCTCAGTGTGCATGGTGCAGGAACAATAATCTAACAGTCCACTCCAGTAAGCATACCTGGCACTCTTCCAGCAGCCTAAATCAAACACTGCCTCAACTGTGTGCAACAACCTACCTGATCCCAAATAAAATTTTATTACTACTCTAAATAACCAGTTCAGACAGGTGAAGTATCTGCCCTACAATCCATTTAATTATTCAAATTTAAATGTTATTTATATAAAGCTTTTAACAGCTGTCACTAGAATCTTCACAGAAATCACCGGGCTGTGATAAGCTAACCAAAGGCAACACCAAAGGGAGATGGTGTAGCAGCAGTTAAGATACTGCTCTGCCATTGTTGTCATTGGTCACCCTCATCTCTCAGGTGTTTGGGCTGTACCTTGTAATGTCTCAGTTGTAAGTCATTCCTGTTTGTTAAGTCTATCTGCTAAATGCTGTAAAAAAATCCTATACAAATTTAAAAAATAGGCTTATAGAGGAAAAAACATCCTACTCTCATGCACATCAATACAGCTATTGGTTCCATATACTTAATTATTGCTTTTAGGTACTACTTTCATTACTCCTACGCATTAATGCACTGAAATTTCAGGCACAGAAATGATTATCTCAAAAGTTTCTCTGATTCAATGCCACTGAGTTTAAGCAGCAACTCAGAGTTACATCAGTATTTCTCAAATGAAGCGTAGGCTGATGATGCACAACACAACACATTTGAAAAGCTGTTGGGAGATTTATAAACAAAGGAAACTAAAACCTATGGCTCAGTCTTGCAAATCAGGCTGAGACTACCCATGGTGTGGTCATCTTGAATAAGAAATAACTTTAAATAAAGGCAGACATATTGGCATATACAGCTGATAAACAATGCATTTTAAGAAACATGTTAGCTTTAAACTCTTGAGAGGACCCTGAAGGGTTAAAATGATTCAGTGCATTAAGCGAATCATTGAATTCGGATTGAAAGGGGAGGTGGGGAACTTGGAGAACTTTGTAATTTCCCCCTAAACCATTTCTGAACATTTTTGTTTCAGTGTCGCATGGTATGTTACATCTCATATACAAGCTAATTCCACTTGTCTTCACAGATGTTATATCATATCACTATTATATGTATATACTCAGTTCTCTTATTTCCTGAACATTGTTTTGCTTGGTCATCACGTTGAGTGGGGTCAAGGGAGTGCAACTCACTGACCTTCTGCAAATGCCAATCCAAATATTTAGCCAATTACTGTTTAAAAGTTATAGCGACATTTAATTTTGGAATAAATGTTTATAAATACTTGAATTGTTAAACTGTTACAAAATTGATGGATTTAAAACTTGCATAGATCCTGAGTTCCTAACCCTGCACATTTGGGTTTTTTGATGTTTCTATGCTTTTATATTTTCTTAATCCCCTAATCTGTGTCTGAGTCAGGATGCTTTCTGTATTTGGCCAAAAAACTACTATGATCATCCCACCTCTTCATTCATAGTACTGTAGCTAAGCACTGTCTGTATCATCTGATATTAAATGAATTAAGTGTTTACCTTGATGCTACCATTTGGAAATATGACAGGCCCATACTTTATATTTTCGTCTGGCTCATATTTTAAGCAATTTTGCCAAGAAGCATGAGCTGTCATTTATCAAACTAAAAGTCAATGTCTGAATGTCTGATGGAATTTATGAATCTCATTACAGAATGATACAGTTTCAGAGTAGTAAGCAACACATGAACAGTAAAAAGCTTTCGCAGAGGGAGACGGAAAGGAAATGGGGCAGCTTATGAAGTCTGTTGGGGACATTAAAACATGAGTGTTATGTGATGTGAGATGGAAAGCATGTTGCTTTGACTTGGCTTCGGTTCTCTTGCTCCCTTTTTCTAAATATGTCCTCCTCTTCTTTCCTAACCCCCTGGCACTTGCAAGAAAAAAAAGAGACAAATAGAGAACCAGACAGAAAGAGACAGAAATGTAGGGAGCGAGTGAGAAAGAA
>JAUZSU010126233.1:0-17420 GCA_034780255.1 Parotocinclus maculicauda | reverse complement strand
GTCCCATTTAAGGTCCCCTTAGGGACACGTGACACCCTGGGACCCCTGAACAGGTCGAGGAGAAATTTTATATAACATTATAAAAATTACAACTCAGAGATGTGTACATTATACACACAGAAGAAATTCTCAAAAGCTCTGTTATTAATCTATTTATTTATTTTAGGATAGTTAAAATATTTTATTACACCTAAGAACCTTATATATGATTAAATTTAATATAGTGAGGAATGCTAGAGTAAGCCTTTCAAATAATAATAATAATAATAATAATAATAATATATAAATGGCAATAATATTAAAAAAATTACAAGAATATAATATTAATACAGTAATGATAACAAAATTTGTGATAATCAATAAAAAATAATGGTAATAAAAAGATATAAATATATAATATACTGTAATATAATATAATAGTAACTTTATATGCAATATAATTAATAAAAAGCATATAAAATATTATTAAATGCTTTTTATCAAGTAAAAGAATTAAAAAATAATGCCAATAAAAATATTATAAATATTTAAAACTTGTGACTATAATAATAATAATGTAAATTAATATGAATAAACATATAGCAATAATAATAATAATAATAATAACAACAACAATGGGAAAAAAATAATTAAAAAAATAAAATAAAACTAGGGTTTAGTTGTGAATATATTTAATAAGGAATAAGGAGAAGAGAGTGTTGAGTAAAATAAGGACTTTTATTAGAAAGCAGAAAACATGACGTAACATTATTCTCAATATGTCGGTGTGGAAAATGTTTTATTACAGTCTCTGTTTTTTACATTAGAGCAGAGTCTGAGTGAGAAAATAAACATTCTGGTTATAAACACTGAAGAAAACACTTATTATCTCACTGTCTGCTATCAATCAGAATAATAATAATAATAATAATAATAATAATAATAATAATAATGTTTTTTATTGGTACAGGTAACACAGTAATTAAACCTGATCTAATCTAAGAGAGAAATAAGAGAGAGAGATGAGTGATAAAGCTCAGACGAAGCAGCAGGAGGTTTAAAGCAGAACCTAATAAAACATATTAATTAATCATAATTGATATTAAGACTTATGAATTTGTAATAAGTGCTTTCCTAATCTTTCTCTCTCTCTCGTTATCATTAGTGCATCCTCTCTCTGATTATCTGCTCTCTGGACTCATGGCTTTAAATCTCACACACCTTTATTATAACAAAGTGTGTAAAGTGCTGGCATTAGTGCACACACACACACACACACACACACACACACACACACACACACACACACTTAAATGAGGCTCTGTTAAATGGAGGGATGGTGGAGGTGTAATTTTATTGTTGGCTACATTGTCGAGGTTAGGAAACAGTGTGTGCAAAATGAAGAGCTTTATTGATTTTGCTTAGATCCTTTAAGGCTGAAGGATCATTGTGCAATGAGGACGTTTAAACGAAGTTGTTGGCGGTATTAAGATCAATGCGAATCGTTTAAAAGCAATTTCAGAACTGTATTTTTTATGATGTTTCAAAAAACAAATTACAGTTGAAATAAAGCCAAAAAGCATACGAGCCCTTGGGTAATGCAGCCTACGTTCAACTAATAAGATGGCATCATGTATACAAGTGTAGATGAACAATTACAGTAATATTATGTGTGGCACGGTGGCGCAGTAGATAGTGCTGTCGGCTTACAACAATAAGTGGAAGGGGTGGGATGTTTAGGTTTTGGATAGGGTTAAACGGGTACCTCATTATCTCAGTATAACACCTCACTAAAATATCTAAGTATAATTTTTACCAAATATAATACAGGCCTGGTATACAGGGCGATAAAGAAGAAGGGACAAAAAAACAAACCTTTGAAAAATTAGGATTTGGACTATAGTAAATAATTAATAATTATTCATTCCACTGAATGGGTATACGATTTGCTTGTTGTAACTCAGCCTAAAAATGAAACTTCCTTTTAAATATTTTTTTTCAGCACTGTATCTAACAACACACATATTTAACTAGCCATGATGAATATTGGTAAATCCAAACTCAGGCAACTTGATTAGATTTTTACATGCCTTTTCCTGTTACATATACATGACATGATATCCATACTTATGACATTGGGACACAGTGAACAGTCTAGTGATTTACCACAATATTTTTGTACAACAAACAAATAACATGTAACCACGTGGCCTCCATACTAATGACATTAGGACACAGAGGATATTGTAGTAATTTACCAAAAATAAATAATTTCTTACAACAAACAAATGACGTCTTAAAAATTAAGAAAGTAAGTTAGGCTTGATCTGCTCAGTCATGTTTACAACATCATCAAAAAAAAAAATGAATAAATACAGAGAACTCATTTTTGGTTTTCCCATGATCTCCAGATGATACAAAGTCCTTTTGGTATGTTCCCTAATTTTCAGAAGTGGGAATATGTTAGAGTAACAAGACTGAGTGAAAACCTGGGGACGTGTTTATTGTATAATAGCAATATTGTGGATTTCCTATAAAAAAAGACATAGATGGGATATGAAGCGACACAGCGCAAAAAGTATTAAAAAATATTTTGCAGTTAACGAATAAAAGCTTTTAGTTATAGTTAATTTTTATAATATTTGAAGTTATATACATTACACAACTGCAATTGTAACACTTTGCTTAATAAAAAAATGGTTTAAATAGTTAGTGATATTATTTATCTATCTATATAACGTCCCGGGGACGGACGTGACACCCATTCGGTAGAATGGCTCAAGCAAAAATCGGAGCTGGTAGGTCTAGATGTGCGATAAACATAAAATGCATAAATAGCCAAGTACATACAAATCTTTACATGTGGCTGAAACGGAGAACAAAAACATTAAAAACACGAAGCACCGGGTAATTTGACCCAAGACACGCAGAGATCCAGGAGCGAAAGAGTTAAGTCGAGTTCGAAATTCACGCCACATCTGTCAGATTTTTAAGTGCGTGACGTTCACGGGAGGGGGGTAGAGAGAGGAGGAGAGAGAGAAAAAAACTGGGCTCAGATCGATGGAGAGACAGAGCAAGGGGAAGGAGGGGAAGCACGGAGATAGTGACAGAAAGAGAGCTGGGATGATCGTAGACACACGTTGAACGTTTGGCCGCGCAGAACAGAGCAAAACGTGCCCAAGTAGCTACTATTAGAACACGCGTTATTTTAGCGTCCGGTGAAGCGAGCCTGCGCTGTACGGACACCGAGCGTCGCCTCTCGCATCCGGAACGATGCTGCTGCTCTGCAAAAGTCTCTGCAATCGCGCGTTTTGGAATGACTGAATCGCGAGCTGTGCTTCACGTCGGCAGGATTTAATTTCAGCTCTCCCCGCTACGCTGAGGTAAGCTGGGCTTGTATTACATTTTCATAGCTGCATCTGCAGCTCCCAAAAAAGTCGATACAAGCTCATTTAGAAAGAGCCCCAAACTACCAAATGATTGTGTAATTATCGAGGTGAATGACGGTAATTGTTGTGCTGCCGAGCGGAACTTCTCCATGGTTTGCCCAAGCATTTGTAGATGTCTGAGTGATCAATATGCGACGAGCTTCCATGAGTTACTCATCGATAAGCAATCAAGTGTTCACGGCCTACTGTATCTCTTCCACAGGCTTCTCACAGTCAAGGACGAGGTGCACTTAAGAAACACATAAAATGGTGATTTATCCACCCTTGAAACCGGACTTAAATTAACCCCCCCAGATCCGTAGTGGACATACAGTGACTTTCCATTTCCGAACAGGCTTCGAAGAACCTAAGCTAATCGAAGAACAGGACGGTGAGCCAGGCCTTTTCACCCATTTTTAAAGAATGGATGGGAATATGGGAGAGGTGTCCGTTCACAGCCATGTGGAGCTTGCTCACAGTCAGGACAGTAGAGTGATGCTGCCACACCGAGATATCTCGGCTGCCTTCCCTCGTCCCACTTTAGGAAGCCCGCCGATGGGCCTGGAACACGAGCACAGGAACGCTGGATATGAGCACAGTATGCCGCTGGCCTATGGCAGAGAGAGCCCTTCCAACTGTGGCAGCACCTACACTACGCTGACCCCCCTGCAGCCGTTCGACGACAAGTTTCACCATCATCATCACCACCATCCATGTTTGCCAGTCAGCAACGTGATCGGTAGCTTTACACTCATGCGGGAGGACAGAGGCCTTGGAGGGAACTTCTACAATCCGTATAGCAAAGACTTGGGCATGGCACAGACTCTGTCTCCACCACTTGGCAGCTCAGGCCTTGAGCCAGCCATGCACAGCTACAGCTCTCTAGGGAGCCAGAATGGACACAGTGGCCAGATGTTAGCAAGCAGCCACGAGGTCCATATGGGCACCAACGGGGGTAACCTCTTCTGCCGAACAGCAGCAGACTTTGGGAGGGATATGTCACCCTCTCTGGGGAGTGACCATGGGGTCAGCCACCATTTGAACAAAATGGACAACCACCACCAGCACATACCCACCTACCACCCACATATATATGCTCAGAGCTACCAGCATCACCACCCCAGCCAGCAGGCCTCAAAGTTGGGCGATCTCTCTGTCTCTTCATCCTCAGTCTCATCTTCCAGTTCTACTCTAGCCCGAGAGGGCATTCTGGCCAGCTCCCAGGGCAGTGGCGGTGAGGAAATCAACACCAAAGATGTGGCCCAGAGGATCATCACAGAACTGAAAAGATACAGCATTCCACAGGCTATCTTTGCAGAGAGGGTGCTGTGCCGGTCTCAGGGCACGTTGTCCGACCTGCTACGAAACCCCAAGCCCTGGAGCAAGCTCAAGTCTGGCCGTGAGACGTTCAAGAGGATGTCTCGCTGGTTACAAGAGCCAGAGTTTCAGAGGATGGCATCACTGCGATTGGAAGGTAGATCTCACAAGCACAGTTATTTCTTTTTAAAGCCATGCCCATCAGACAGAGGAAAGTTGCACAATATAGGTTTCTAAACTTCAGTGAATTTAGCTGACTTACTGAAATAAAAAAAACGTATATCTGTTCTAAATGACCTGTTTTCCATGTAAGACTTGCCTGTCAGGGTTAAGTGAATGATTTTGTTTTGGCAATTTACAGCTGACATTTACTGCACAGTTCAAAAATTCTAGAGTACGTTTTTGCAGGCATTGTCAGACATTGTCAGATAAACAGACGTTATAAACTAATTAATACAGTGAGGTGATGGCATCATTCTTGCGCATTCACTTAATAGTTCTATTGAGATTTGCTCTAAATCCTCGTACTTGTCATAGTGTTTCAGTGTTGTGACAAGGCCAGCAGTTAACATCCAGTTACTGCCAATGGCACACAAAGAGCTGAGCGCAAAAACTGTAACATGAGAGTGGCTCTCAAAATGTCGGCCAGCGGTCTACAGTAGCTAGCCACGAAGACTAACGCCGCCTAGGCAAAGTCTGTCCAAATCCCGAGCGATCAATCACCAAAGCTTGAAATGTGTTTCCCAATAAATTATTCTGCTTGCATTACCACCACAGATATTGATTGGTGAACACTGTACTCTCGGTCATAGAAGTGTTCTGGGCGACGAAATATACATAATCAGTCAATGTCCGTTGTGCCCGCATGCTACTGCATCATGCCGTTGTTTTGTCCAGTGTCTGGATTACACCAACACCACTAGCTTTATAAGTGATATTTGTGTTTATATAGGTATTATTAATACTATTGCATCTCTTATTTTGTGCAATGACACACTGCAAGCCAACTATAAATGCTGCAAATGTATACTATTTATACTTTCCATAATTATAGGTCAAACCTAACATTTAATATTGATATAGCGTAAACATGTATTTATAGTCCAAAATAATAGATTAGTACATGAAGTAGGTTATGTTTTATCTAAATCATGAGTTTACCCTCCTGTGGAGTCACACGAATAAACACACACTTAAACACATCCTTTTTAGTCCTGGCAAAGGCACAAGGTGGACACCTCTGTGCTTTTCTGTGTAACCTACTTTCCATGAGGCTTAGCTTTTGTTGCCAAGCCTTTTGTTTAATTATCAGCTGATATTGATTTCCTTGGGAAAGATCACAACTCATGTGTATAAGCAAGCGTGGGCAAGAATTAAAATGCATGCAACCCCGCGCTTAATAGAAGTTCACACATAACACGGACCAAAAGACCAATGATTCAGAGGAAAAACATATCATTTTGAAACAATATTTTAATAAAAGTATATGCTTAATATTATTATCATTCCTTTTAAACAGCACTGTATACTGTATGAATTATGGGCACTATCGTTATAGATGCACTGCAGAGCCTTAATGTTATAAATTCAGAACTTCAAATAGTTTATTGTGTTACTGAATATAATTGATAAATGTATATTAAACCAAATATTCAGTATCGACTAAATGTAAAAAAAAAAGGTCCGTAGATTCTGTAACAATTAAAAGCCCAATAATAGGTTTTTAACTTAAAAGAAAAAGTTCAAATATATTATGGCTTCTTAATTTAACCTTTAGAAAATAAAGAGATGTGTAAATAGTTACATATTTAAAATTACATATACTGTTACATATAAAAAAATAAAAAGAGAAAAAAACCCTATTCATTATGTTTATATGCTATTATCCCACTGCATCTAAATCTAGTGAACCCAGTATTTTTGATTAATAATTGCTGGTCTTACAGGTGTATTAGTCAAAGTAGTTGAGCACAACATGAGTACAAACATAGCTACAATACAAGTGGATGTCTTTTGTAAGTGATGGCGTGATTTTAATCATATTTTAAATCATATCCTCTCTACCAGTTTCTTTATGCAGTTATTATAATATAGCTATTATTACTGAAGTGGGAAAAATCAGCAGGCCTGTTTTTACCTCTGGTCCTTCTGTGCGCCCTTGCCCTCTAAGCTGGATCTGAGCTCATTGTGGGCGTATGCAGGATGCACTGTTTATGATCGAAAGAGAGATGGAGAGAGTTGCTCAGAAACAGAGCAGGATGGAGATCATTACTCTAACCCTCAGTTCTCTGGCAGTGCAGGGTTTTTACACTTGAGCACTGCAGTCTGAAACCCTTGTCTTAAAGTCTAAATGAGTAAATGAGATAAAAAAAAGGATTAAGTGCCTTTCTGAGTATATCTCTCTGCGATATCAGAAAGTTTAAAAGCCGTTTAGCCTCTCTACTGGTGGAAGAAGCAGGCACGCAAAAGCACAAGACTATCTATAATCCCACTTTCCAGAGCTAAAATGGGAGTATTATAGTTTGGTTTGTAGAAGCCCTAAAACAAACTGCATATTCGTTCGATGCGAGCCATGGCCTGGTGCAGCGCTGAAGGGGTTAACCAGACACAGTAGGGTTGAGAAGTCTGAACAGCATAGATTTAATCAATAATTTCTATCAGCCCATGGTCCAAGAAATCAGCAGGGGGGTGGGTCAAGAGAGGGGGAGGCTGAGATGTGGTAGTGTATTGAGGGATGGGGGGGGGGTTGATAAAGAACAGGGGTGCTTTCGATCACGTTTCAGGATCATGAGACAAGAGGCATATATCATGATTAAGGTCTGCTCTCACGATCATAAGAACTGTATGGGGGCTCTTTATGCTGGTCAGAGAGGTGTAATGCTTTGGATTTATAGCATGGTAATTTCTAGCCTCTTACACACTATTACAACATGAGGAAGCATTTAGTTAATGCTTTCCACCAGATTGCTAAGGGTAAGTGAAAAAGGATGAAAGTGAGATGCCCAGCTAGGCTTTTATAAGTATGTGATGTGCGCAGGTGGAATAGCTACATTAATGGCTTATTCAAATTTCTTTAATATCACATAGCTGTATAAAAAAGAAGTAAAACTGCTGACATCTGTTCATGTTTCAAAAGTGTGCTTTGAGACATGATTACTGGATTACCATACATTACAAATAATTAGATTAGTATTTTGATAATGAAACTAATAACTTAATAAGGATCGGTAGACGTTTTAGACATTTTTGTACTATTATAATGTAAAGGAATATTCATTGTAAACTCTACAGCCGCTGGCACAATATAATTACATATACCTGGTTATGAATTAACATATGAAATATCTAACTACAAAACCTACACACCACAGGACAATTAAGGGGCACAGTAAGTTTACCACATAACATTGGACTATTTCAAAATACAGATCATCAACCCACAAATGCATCTACAAATGACAAAAGATGCATGTGCAAAAGAGCAATTTTTTCCTATTTTTCATAGGTTAATGTATTGTGTAACATGCTCCAAAGTAATCTATGGATCCTACAAGTACAACCAATCAACAAAGTAGGATCACTTTTTCTTATATGTACAGTATGCCAAGGCAGCCAAATATTAATTAAACACCAAACACCAGTTCGTTAGCCTTATTTGAAAATAAACTTCATATTTCTTATTTTCATATTTTCGTTCCAGAAAATTGTCTATTACCTTTTTAGGTAGATCTGGGTGGATAATTGTTAAAGTTTCCTTGGAAGGCTCCATTTGTCGTTATTTAGCCAAATAAGCATGCACACAGTCATATTAATTTATGAATGATGAACACTTAGCACCTTCTTCAGGACATCAAGAAAGGGTTACACGTTATGGGCCATCCCCTGTATTGAAAAAGATCAATCTGACTGGTCAGATGTCTTTGTTGGCTGTTCACGTAACCAGACCCTTCAAAATATGATCAGAAGGTCACACAAACACTTAGACAGAAGTAATTTTAATGAGCAATTTTGAATGGTTGGTAGCATACTCAGTCAGATATGTATTTTATATAGATATTTTATGTAGATATATGTTTTTGATTCTACGTTATTCATATATAAATATGCACAATTACATATATTGACATAACACAATGCTCACATAAATTAGGAAATATTTCATTTTTGAGAGCAGTATATTTTACATACACTTGCCTGTTACCCTTTTCTGAAAGGTTAGAGGGGCCGGATTGCACGCCAGTGTGTTTAATACACTTTGACATTATAAATGTCAGTTAAAATATACATGCTGGGATATATCATGGAAGCACTTGGATACACAATATCAACTGCCAAAAAATCATTTTATCAATTCAAGGATATTATAATTTGAGACCATTTTCCACTGTTTTCCACTATTCTGACTTTCCATTTTTGAATATTTAAACTATATTAAAGTAAATTAAATCAATCTACAGTTAAATGCATACAAACACTGTATTGGCACACATTAAGAGGCCTTGTTACTGATTCCCCTTATTCTTTCTGTCTTTAAGCATGCAAGCGGAAAGAGCAGGAGCAGTCGAAGCAGGAGAGGAACCAGGGGCCGAAGCGCACTCGGCTGGTTTTCACAGACCTGCAGCGGCGCACACTGATGGCAATCTTTCGAGAAAACCAGAGGCCTGCCAAAGAGCTGCAGATGACCATAGCGCAGCAGCTGGGCCTCGAGCTCTCCACCGTCAGCAACTTCTTCATGAACGCTCGCCGCAGAAACCTCAACCGCTGGAGCGAGGAGGGTCGCCCATCCTCCACCGGCTCCTCAGGGTCCAGTACATCCTCTCCTACTGCATCTTGCACAACAGCATGATGGGAGAAACGGCCAACTCCCCACAGCACAGAAACCTTCAGTTGTTTCTAGTGCTGACAGAGGTGTTTTTTTCCTTTAATCAGAGGTGTTTTTTCACAGAAATTAAAGTACAACTGAAACCAAAGATAAACCACTACAGAAGAGATAAAACTCTATGTAGTTCTCGGTATTTAATGAATAGCTCAGCTTTAATTTGGAATAGAGTCCGATTAATTTTTTACAGATCAAATCGTGTCTGACTTTATTTTAATGAAAAGTGATGAACTGCGGTAGTCTTGCGATTATACATTTTGTGGTGTCACCACTTCAGTTTATTACAAAGATCAGAAGGCATCATTGCTTTGAGCATCCGATGGACAATTTAGCCATGTTACCCGAGTCATTTTAGTTGGATAGAAAATGAAAACTGATGCCAAAGAGAAATGTCAGAGGACTGGATTTTTAAAAAAAAAAAATCACTTAAATGTAACTGTCTGTGGATTTTTAGGGGGTTGCTTTATTTTGGAAAATTAGAAATCAACCCACAATAAAAGTAGATATAGTTCACTCACTGATCCTCCTACTCCTTGTGTGTGGAAAGAGCCTGTGAGCAGAACTGAATTTCATCCTCCCAAACTAAACAATGAGGCTGAATTCTACAGGGACCGAAAAAAGATCCTGGAGGAGAGGGAGGAGGGGAAGAAGATTTTTAAAGAGAACCCTCAGAAGCGCTGATCGATTGATTGGTAAACCACATGGGAGCTGCTGCAGAGAAACACAGACAAAGGTACAAAGAGGAACCTTCTGCAGACGTACAGGGAACAGCGATTATTAGTATTTGAGATTTCTGTCCACTGGGTTGAATGGAGCCAGTAGCGCAAACTCGAGTACTGCGGGATTATACATGGTGCTCATGCTGAAAGTTGGAAAATTCCTAGGTCATGGCTTTCTTCAGGAATTAAGCACACAACTGATGGATTGGAGGCTGCCTGATGATCAACCTAAAAGGCATGACATTTATCAAGTTCACGAGAAAATGAATCCCTGGAACTCCTTTGTGATTTAAACGTAAATCAGACTTGCTATTATGTTCAACTTATTATTTATGTATTTATTTACTGGCTATTTATTTACTAAATATTGTAAGTATTTATTTCATCACGTTATTTGTCTATGAACGTCTCTTTGATGGGAGTCCCATCATGATACCAAAGATGAAGGTTTGTCCTCCCTGAATGTACGCTCTGTCATTTGTTTCAAGAGCAGGCAAATGTTCTTAACCAGTCACTTAAAATGCAGGATAAAGCCAGAGCTCCAAATAAAGTCACATGCTGTCCAAATGTAGATAAGACACCCGCAGGTTAAGGAGAAGTCACAATGAGAAGGAATCAGTCTGGCAATTGGATGCTCTCCCATGAGTCTAAGTATCTATATGTACACTGCTCAAAAATTAGGGGATGTTTCATTTTAAAGTATCCCCTAATTTTTGTGAGCAGTATATTTCTGAAGCACTGCAGTTTTATTGCTTTATCTTTGGACGCAACGGCTCTAAACGATAATTCCTCTTAAGTCTTGGTGTAGTGTGCTTTATACGTCTATTGGGATGTACTGTGCGGTTACGTGAGGTTTAGCGGATGAGAGCGTGGCCAATCCTTTTTGGCCGCGCTCATATGTGTCCCTCCGTATTTAACCTTCGCGTGGTGTGAAGCGAGGTCCCTCCACGGCCTGCACTTGAAAGAGGGACCATGAAAGAGGCCATCGACTTTCGCAGACATGAAAGAGGCCCTTTTCATCTGTGTCCTGTTGGGAGGCTAGGGCCGAAGCTTGCCGTTCGCTCAGCCAGACCCATGGGTTTAGGGCATTCAGGAGGGAGGGTAGATCAGAGAAGGGCTGCATCACCAAGCCAATGGATAGTGAGTGTGGAGGGAGTGTGGGAGAGTGCAAATTAAAGTTTAATGTGTGACAATTGTAAGCGTGCTGTGAGCCGAACAAGGTCGTGTGCATCAACGCGCCAGTTACCACTCCGCAGTTTGACAAAGGGTGCCGGTTATCCTGGCGTGATTACCAGCATTTTACATTCACAGCAGCTAATACGTGAGAAAACATTTGCATCTCAGAGCCAAAACAAGTACAAGTAACTCAGACTTTGAGCACCCCTAGTGGTTGAAGGTTTTTGGTCTCAGATGGAACGTAACTGATAAGGCTGGGCCAGACACAAACACAGGCTTAGGTGTGTGAAGGAGCAGGTTTGAAGTATGAAGGCGGTTTTAGCATGTACATGCTGTATACATACAACATTTAATGATTCTCAAGTCTCTTCTTTCATGCGTGTACACTATTGTATGGAAACAATTCAACTCGGTGGTTTGCCTTTTTTGGCTTCAATTTAACCACTAGTAAAAACCCCGATCGCTTTTCATCAACACAAGAAAAACCATTCTCTCTAATGAAGATTTCATCTACCTCAATTGTGTGTGCTGTAGCTGATATGTAACTGTACCAAAGATCCCATGCATTCAGGGAGAGTTAGAGTCTCATCTTTTCTAACCAAATGTGCTGGAATCAATCTGAAACCATTAATCAGTTATCTACTGACAAAGAAGGCTTACACACAGCAAGTATTAGTTTGTGGGTGGGTGTGCATTCACAGGTAAATCACACACGCACCCAACGCAGAGACCAAATGGGACAATCGAAGCAAGAGAAGATGGTCTTGCTGTATTTCTGATTGCTTAATCTCCCCAAAAGTGTAACCAAATAAAAAGGATGCCATTGTCATCAAAAACCAAAAAGTCCAACTGTAATACTTATGTTCAGTGTTCACATGAATACATCCACTGAGCAGTTTTTCAATCATCCAACTAGATTATACTTCATTTTAGTAGGAAATTCTCTTTAAACGATTGGGTTGTTCAGAAAGTAGAAAAGACATGTAGCATTATAAATCTCAAACTCATAAAAAGTACCAAAAAGCTTTAAAATCGTCACCATTCATAGTGTGTGTCCGTTTTAGGTTCAAACGTATGTCAGTAAATATTGTGCCATTCTCTTTTCATGTTAACCAATGAATGTGGCTAACCAACCAAAGGTTTTGAATCATGACTGTCTGTCTGTCAATCATAACTGGATGTTGTGTACCAATTTTGAAAATCCTTTGATACCTCATGTGAAATTGTTGTGATGTTGCACTGAATAAAGTCACTTGTACATTTATTGGAGTACAGTCATGTTTTAATGTCAGTTTTATTTTCTGTATGCCAAGAGCATCTGATTATTTCATTAAAAAAAAACATTGACACAACAGCCACCCCCCGCCACATATATATATAAAGAATAAAAACTATAGAATTGTGTAAAAATACAATGAATGACAATTTAAGAGAAGCCACTTTCAATGCTACATAAGTGGATAGCAGGCATCACTAGCGATGGCACACAGATTGCCCTTGTTGCGTGCCATGCGGATATAGCCTCCATCTCCAAAGTTAGTACCCCAGCTGTCAAACAAGGAACAATAATTATACAAAAGTCATAACAGTAATGCAGTTTCAGTTAATTTAAGTTTTTAATCACTTAATGAATTATGGTATAAATATCTAGACCCATTTAGTCCAAATGAGAGACTATAGCATACCTGTTTTTCACAAGCCAGTAGTCCTGTCCATTCAGTGTGCCATATCCTACAATCAACACACCATGGTTTGGGATCTGTGAGCAGCTTGGGTCATTGTATACTCCTTTAGAGGAAAAGCAGACACGTTCATATTTACAGCCAGAGATGAGGAATACCGAACCGAAAAACTAAAGCAGGTCTTCTAGATAGGGGAGTAAAATTCTTTGTCTCTTGTTTCGTACTCAATATAATTTCTTCTAGCAAACAGTTGAGTCACTTAATAAAGTAAGCAAGGACAATTCCAAACTAAAAAACCTGAGGCGGTGCAGAACACGCATCTTGCATTAACTTTGACTTTCATTGCAAACAGTATGAACCAAAGATATTTCATTTTTTGCCTGATCAGTTTATTTCACTATATACCGATTATTGCTTTTCAGGCGTGCAATTGATAAAAACTTGAGTAATAATATTAATTTCAAACAGGTGATTGTACTCATGATTTTGTACAAAAGCAGTAACCATGACAGGCTGTGTTAGTGTGTTTCACCAAAATGTGCCTCAAGGATATATTGAAAGGGATCTACATATGGTATGTCCCTCTACAGTGCATAATACACAGTTCAAGGAATTTGGGCAAGGGTGCAAGCCCAAGTTGAACACCCATGATCTCTGATCCCTCAGACAGCCCTGCACAAGAACCAACATTTGTTAACAGCTGATAGAAAAAAATTGCCAAGTGCATTATCAAACACTGCAGTTTTACATTCACAAATGCAACAAAACTTTCCTGTGCCAAAAAGAAGCCTTGCTAATCATGAAAACAAGCAGCTTTAGGGGCTCAGTGGCAAATCATATAAGAGAAACATGCACCATGGCCAAAACAATCAGTATTTCAGAAAATCTGTGTACTCCAGATTAACAACGAAAATAACCATCCAGATACTTATCAGCTACAGGACCAGGGTGTAATGGTACATGGTTGTGCCAGTGCCCTTGTCAATGGTCATTTATACTTCTGTGATGGAAGCATTAATGCAGAAAAGTACATAGTTTACAGAGCAACATATACTGCCTTCAAAAAAAAGAATGTCCACACATTCCACAAGACAATGCAAAAGCACATGCTGTACACACTACAAAGGAATGGTGGCACAACAGGAGGGTACAGGTATCGGAGAATTTTAAAACGAAAAGTGTAACAACGGCAGCCCTGTAGTGCTGCGCACCACCTGAAGAGGTGTTTGCAAAAACAACGGCACAAAACACCTGAAGCACTTCATCACTTGGTATGCATTTTATTTATTTAGCTTTTTTAACGTCACTTATCGGCATCAGTGGCCATCCAGCGACACGCACAAGGTTAGATGGCAATTTAGAGACACCAATTCACCTAACACGCATGTCTTTGGACTGTGGAAGGAAACCGGAGTACCCGGAGTAAACCCACGCAGACATGGGGAGGCCATGCAGACTCCACACAGAAAGGACCCAGGCCGCTCCACCCTGGGATTGAACCTGGGACCCTCTTGTTGTGAGGCAAGCGGTGCTACCCACCGAGCCACCGTGCTGCCCTACCAGGTATCCATGGTGGCAAACTAAGTGCTGTGAGAAGGAATGGCAACATTACAAAGTGGGAAATGCTTTACTGTGCTATTTTTTTGAAAGGTGTTGCCCAGACAAAACAATAAATATATTGGGTTCAATCTGTGTGCAGTAAAAAAAAGGGTCAATGTACATGCATCATCATTTGCATTTTCTTTACAGTCAACTTTGTAAGTTTTGAGTTGGGGGCATATTCTGGATATGGTAATGAATACTAAAAAATAAACCTAATTTGGAAATCCAAACAAAATCTAGTATCTATATTGCTTAGAAATAACCTAATTGTAGCCTTTATGTGACACTTACCATCCCTGTACATGATAAACGTAGGACGAGTAGCGTCAATACCCACAGAGATGGGTCCAATAGTGGCCACAGCCTGTTTTAAGGCATCCTCATTTCCTCTTGAGACAAAGCTGTAGCTGGAACAATTGGCAGCTCGTTGTGAGGAGTCATATTTGCATGATCCATCCTAACAAAACAATTAAGATTGTAGTGCTCAAACAGAAAAGGCATTTTAGTAATTGCACACTCAGCAGCTCTAGTGCAACATGTCAGTACAATGAAAGTTTTAAAATATACACTAGTCGACTTACCGATGCAGTGTAAGGGTAAGCTGCCTCAGAGTCTATGCCACCATTGTCTATGACATACTGGAAGGCCTGCGACATATACCCTCCATTGCAACCTTTGTTTCCATACTTGGAAGAACAATCCACCAGGTTCTGGGGACTAAGAGATACCAGCCGACCTGTAGTCTTCATCAGTTGGCCTTCCAGAGCACCAGCAGCACTGAACGCCCAGCATGAACCACAGGCACCCTGTCCAGTGGAATACCAATGGAACCATTAGAATGGACTGAGACTAGCTTCTCAATTAGCTTGTTCTGTCATTGTTCGTGCACCTACAACTCCAAATCAGAAAAAGTTGGAACAGTATGGAAAATGAAAATAACAGTGTGGATAAGAGCATCCGCTAAATGTCATATATGTAAATTCATGCACTGGTAAACAATTAGTTAATAAACATACTAATAAACATCCATCTTACAATAAATTCCAAAAACACTATGGCATAATAACATGATTCAGGTGAGCAGCAACAAAAGCAGTAACCAAAAAAGGTAGATTCTGATGATCAATGTTTTTTTGGTTTTACCTCATTGTCTTTCTTAATAACTAGATTAAGCACAAATGTTGACTTTGGGTGGGGTGGGGGAGAGAGAATATGCTAAACCATCTGGTTCATACAATTTACAATTATATAACATCACACCCCAAATTTTTTCCCTATTTGTGGGAAGCATATACTCACTAAATACAAGGCAACAAAATTTACTCTTATGCCTACAATATGTGCAATCTGACACTGCAATACAAAGCATTACCTGGTTTTTAACATCAGTGACATAGCCCTCCTTTCTCCAATCAACTGAATCTGGTGCTGACACACCAGTGGAGGCTACAAATGAGGATGGCCTCTTCAGGTTTGGAGGTATAATTGTCCCAGTAAGTGTCTGCTTGATCTCCTCTGTAGTCTGACAATTCAAAGTGTTAAGGACATCTAGGTTAACTATACTGAATAAAATAAGCACAAAAATGGATAACATGACAAAATATGGAAAGTATGGCACTTCACAAAACCATACAGAAGTAAATCCTAACATTTGCATATTGAGTGAAATGACAGATTTGGAAGTCCTTAGTGCTACATAAAGGAAAAGCTTACCATGTCTCCCAAATTGTTCATGCCAATGACATATGTTATAGTTCTCTTCATCTATTATGCATCTACAGTGCTAAATAATATACTAGAAATATGGATAAGAACTGACAAAGCAACTATCTACCTGTTCACAGTATTATTGCTGTGCTAGGTTTAACTCGATGTCGATCATTATCGTTCATTCACAGTTTAAGTTACTTTCATTCTATCAGCAAGAAGGTGTGGTTTTCTGAAAGCAAAACCCTTAATCTTCCTGCCATGGAAGAATTCACCGAAAATCCATCACTGTATGAAATCAGTGCTCGTGTCATTGATCAGGCAAGACAACTTTTGATCTTTGTGTATTCCAAAAGCACAGATACAGACCAAAGTCTTGCTGTGGTTAGAGCTCACAAGTTCCTCACCAACAGATCAACATTACTGAAACTTTTGCCTCCAACTAAAGGTGCATTTGTTCTCCATTTGCAACGTGCAGCACTGGCAACCGTAATTGATAAGTCTGCACGTATTGCAAAGCCACATTTACATTCACTTGAGGAGTATGGCTGGATCTCTGAACAAGACACCTTTGTTCCCAGGGTAAATACTGAGCCAACGTGGCCACAGGAAATGGCAAGATCCATTGCTTGTAATTGTACCAGAGACTGTAATAACAAATGTTCATGTGTAAAGAAAGGGACAGCATGTTACATAGGCTGTAAATGTACTGGCACATCAGACAAATGCAGTCATGCACGTCGTTTGGCAGAGATACGTGATCCTAGCAGTGATGAAAGTGACAGTAGTGATGAAGACCAGTGCTGGATTCATATGCATATTATGCATATACATTTCACAGACACAATGACCTCCATATATATTTAGGTTTTATCTGATTATTTGGCTAATTTTGGCTTGGTAATCTGACAAACATTAATATTCAAGATCA
>JAUZSU010126222.1:0-17421 GCA_034780255.1 Parotocinclus maculicauda | reverse complement strand
CAACTTTTTAAATAAGATATTGTAAATTTAGACTAATCTAAAACCGGCGTAGGCCTCTCTGCTGTAAAAAAAAAAAAAAAGAAAATCGAGAATCGAATCGAATCGTCACCCTGAAATCAGAAATAACATCGAATCGAGGATTTAGTGAATCGTGACACCCCTAGTTCATGGGCATTATCCACAGAAATCTCTGTTGGGCGTCTGAGGAACGCATGAGGTAATGGTTGAGGAAGCGCGCCACCTGGTGGGGCAGAAGGACGGGCATGCCGAGGCAATCAAGCTCGTCCTGTGGAGGGAATTCGGCGTTTCGGTATGCTGGAAAGGCGAGGAACTAAAACCAACCCGTACGTTTTCCCCAGTAATGGAAAAAAACGAATCATAAATAATAATGGCAGCCCTGAATAATGTAGGCCACCATGTTTTTCACCGTTCCTGTTCCATCCCTGTGGGTTTCTTTCTCTCGTCAGTGTGTTGTGCCGATAGCTCTTTTATCTCGGCGAGGAGGCGGCAGGGTGAGTCCGTGCCCGCTGTTATCGCCCCCGCTGCAGGGCTGGAGATCGAGTCGACATCCCAGCCCTCACGTAGAGCGGCGCGGGGGGATGGGGGAGCCTCTGAGCGCCTCACCTCGCCTCACCAATTCGATTTGATTTGGATTCAGGGTGCCAAGGCGTATCGTCTTCCTCTGTGGTGGAACGCTAATGTGTTTCCATTAAGCCGTATTAACACAATAGTGAGGAACAGTTACGTCATGGCTCTGCTCCGGAGCCCTGCCACGTTTGGATTTTGAGTCGTACAGGCAACTCTGGGTTACTAATTATTAGTGTCATTGGTAACGATGGGTAAAAGGAGGTCGCAGAATGTCTTCCGTTGGACGTAGGGGAGCATTCGAACCGTGAACCCATAAAGGGCCGGGTTTGTTGTGCCTGTTTTTGAATGCATTCCAGTCTTCCTGTTTATCAAAGCCTTAAAATGTTGCAAAACGTTCTATATCCGTCGGCGAGCCAAGAGGGCGGGGCATATCTAGTCCGTTTCAGGGTCGCTGCTGCACCGGTCAAGCCTCCCCTCCCTCACCCGGGCCGCAACGTCTTTGTGATCAGCGTCTTTGTGATCAGCGTCTTTGTGATCAGCGCTGCAGATTCACGTGCAGAGGCAGGAGTTAAGGAGAGGGAGTTCACTTATTATGGACCTTATGTTTCTGCAAATGCAATTTTGGGGCTTGTTCCTAAAGGGGATTGTCTTGTTTTACCTTGCTCCCTGGTCCTCCTTCTCTCCACCATGCACGTCTAATGAGGCGAGACTGTTTAGTTCGTCCAGTTGCACGTTCCGTCCACAACCCTGTTCCCCTCGTCCCCTCAGAACTACAGAACGTTTGCTCCGTCAGTGATGCCGTTCCTGTTAAAATTGAACAATTCTTCTTTTGTTTTTGTTCGACATGTTTACAGTTAAAAGGAAAAAAGGAAAACAGCAGGTTTGTAGTGTTTTTTTTAAAGTTTCTTTACGAAATACTTGAGAAGTTCCTTCATTATTTAGGGATTGTTTCCATGAACCTGTTTGCTCATTTCTCTAGCAAGATCTGGCAACGCCCATTGACTCGTGTGTGTGTGTGTGTGTGTGTGTGTGTGCTTGCTTACTGTACTTGTTCAGACTAGAGGCTGTTCTAACTCGGTTGATGTGTTTAGAGACTTTTTGTTGTTAAACAGCTCGTTGCTGTTATCTAATGTAAAAATTGTACCTATTTAAATATGAACTCAAAAGTTTAAAAACCAGGAACATGGCAACCTCCACTGCTTCCTTAGACCTGACTGCATGCAAAGCCGGTCTCTTATAACGGCCTCAGTAAATTTAAAGGTATAATTTAAGAATCAGATGTGTGACGTCGTATGTCCTGACCGATTCACAAACCGTCCGAAACCGTTCCTCTTTCAGAGCCGCTCGGGTCCAGGGCCGTTTTGGGGCGTGTCTCAGTGGAGGTAGAGGGTAAAGCTTTGCTTTTTAAACTCTTGGAAGTGTTTGGCGTTGGTGTTGATTTGGTGTTGGTGTTACGTAGCTAAACCGGATGAGCCGGTTCCGTCCTGTGAAGGCACCACGGGGTTTCTGAACGGTCACGTTTGCATCTCACCTGGATCCTCAGTGAAGCTCAAGCACACCCGGAGTCACTTTGACACGGTGCAGCAGCGGCCTGCGGTCGTTTTGGAAGGATGTTAACGAAGGTTTTGCAGAGAGTAAACTTAAAAGGAGTCAATAACGCCCAGAAAGACCAGCACATGGTCACTGCAGTCCATAGGAAAAAGGTTTTTGCCACACCTTTGCTTTTACGATCGGTACGTGAAGCTGCACTCTTGTCCCTCAGGGCCATGGGGTGAGCAGTTAAAGCTTGTCCCATAGTCACTAATTCGACCAGTTCTGTAGAATGGTCTGAATGGTCTGAATGGTCTGAATGGTGAACTATTCCAGTACTTATAATCCTGTATTCAATACATTCAATTGCTTTGATAACATTTAATAAACTTGCAATCAAAGTTTTTAACGACTGTCCGGTGAAACCAGAAAAAGGCCAGAAAAAAATTACAATAAATAATAATAGAAGGACGAAAATAAAATATGATAAAATATGACATATATTTGACTTTATTCCCTCTGTTTATATTTGTATAATTTTTGACGTTGTGCTTTTTAACCTTTTTAAATATAATCAAATAAAATACGATGTAAAATGATTAAATATTTATGAATAATTAACTTGCTCGTACTTGCTGTATTTTTCTTTGTTTTTAAACCTTTTTACATATTCATAAATGCATAAAAATGACATTATATAATAATTATTAATTATCAAAAATATTTAATAAAATTGACAGATTTAAAAAGTATAATTAAAATAAAAATTATTCATTGTAAAATGTTTCCTAATTTTTGTGAGCAGCATAATATTTTAAATATATATTTTTTAATTTTTTACATTTATTTTTTATTTGCATTGGGGTTTTTTTATTTGTTGTACTTATAAACATATTGATACATACATAAAAACCCATATTTATAAAAAATAAAAAATAAAAAGAACTGTAAGGAATGAAATAAAATACGTGATCCACTTTATTACTCCTATTTTATTTTATTTTATTGTTTTATTGTTTTGTTATACTTTTAAACATATTCACATATACATAAAAACCCCACAAATTAATCAAAGAAATAAAAAGTAAAAAAATAAAAGGAATAAAATAAAATACAATAAAATGTTATCAAATTATAAATATATTTTACTTTATTTCTTTACTTTCTTTATTTTAATTATTTTATTTTTAATAGTACTGTAATAGCTTTAAGAAAATTCAATAAATGAAAATTAAATAATCTAACAGGAATAAAGTGAACTATAATTAAATGCAATCTATATCATAATGTATAACATTTTATTTAATTAATTAATTTTTTTATTATCTTTGATAAGCTTTGTAACGTTTATTATCTTTGGACTTTTTCACATATTCGTACATACATCAAAGCCCTGATGTAGGTCAGAAGTATTGGCACCCCTGCTTTAATCGTTTGTGCTCCAGGCCTTACCCTTTACCCACTGTTGTCTTCATTCTGGTGTGAAAAATCACACAAACGTTGAACAGTGTGCCGGCCCACGCTTTTCTCTGCTTGCCCGGACACTGATCTGCTTAAATGTCACAGCCCACAGCCTGCCTAACCCACTTACCGTGCAAAAAAACGTGAGAGTGCACTTTCCACTCGCTCTTCTTGGCAGGGACGTGGCTTCTCTTCATCCATCTGCTCTCAGGAAACCACGGAGAAACTGCACCAGAGGAACCGGGCCCGGTGCCAAGGTTCAGCTTTCAAACTCAATCCTAGAACATGACACGACAAACTGAGCTTAATTACACAACGACATAATGATATAATTACACAATGTAGTACTTAAATAATGTAGCTAGAGGTTTAATTACCCAATATAAAACTATATCATGTATTATACAAATAAAACAGACATATATTATCATCTTAATTACTCTAAAATAAATGATTTAATATAATAGCATAATAATATAACTAGAGCTTTAATTACATAATATAATATTATCTAAAAAATATAACATAACTCTAACAGGAATTATGTATTATAATATAATAATAATATAACTAGAGCTTTAATAACGTAATATAATATTATCTAAAAATATAACATAACTAGATAATTAGATAATATGTTATAACATAACTATGCATTTTATTAGACAGTAAAATATTATAACATAACTATAAATTTAATTAAAGAGTATAATATTATAATATAACTATACATTTATTTAAATTATATAGTATAATAATATAACTACAGATTTAATTATATAATATAATATATACTTGATATAATTAAGTAGAATAATATTATAACTAATAAATTTAACTAAATTGTAGAATATTACAATAAAATAACTATACATTTAATTAAACGATATATTATTATAGCATAACTATAAATTTAATTAAATTATATAATATTATAGCATAACTATAAATTTAATTAAGTAATATAATATTATAATATAACAACATTTATCTAAATAATATTATTTTAACATAACATAACTATAAATTTAATTAAGTAGTATAATATAATAATATAGTTATTGATTTAATTCCGCAAAATAATATAACTATAAATTCAATAAAATAAAATAATGTAATAATAACATAACTACACATTTAATTAAATAATATTATATCATTACAATATAATTATAGATTTAATTACATAACATAAAATAACAATATAGCTATAGATTTAATAGAAACAATTTACTACTAATACTAATTATAAAATAAAAATAACAATAATTATATATTATTATTATTGTTATCTTTTTTATTATTGTTGTTGTTGTTGGTATTATTAACTGTATTTCATTATGTAATATAATAATTTAATTTCGTTCCAAGGTTTCTTCCTTATAACGTTTAGGGAATTTTTCTTGCCACTGCCGCACTATTCCGTCTCTACCACCATCTTTAGGGGTCTTGTGGAGACTAGTTGGCACAAGCTGGCACAGATTGGACCTACATGATGTTAGGGAGGTGGTTTTAATGTCAGGGTTGCCAGATCTTCATCATTGCTACCCGATTAAAGTTAATCAAGTCTGTTAGGCTCCAGAAAATGATGCACATGTCACTAAAGGGTTAAGAGTCTGGGGTTTTTTTGGTGAAAGCTTCCTGCTAGCGTTATCAGTCCTTACTTTGTCTTCATGTGGTTCTTAGTGGTGTGTTCTGTCACAGGTAGCGTGTTTTTACAGATGGTAACGTTCCTCCTTCTCCATCAGGCCATGTTTGTTACTAAAGGTGTGAAATAACCTTGTGAGAAACCTTTTATATCTCCCTTAATGTCTTGCTGCAAGGGTTTGAACCTCGCTCCGTTCCCCTGTGAATCCCAGCTGCACTCTCATCCTGTGATTTCACATAATAAGCACCCAGCCACGCAGCGCTCGCTCGCCGGCTAACGCCACAACAATGACATCACTGGCGTGGGCGTGCGATGCCCAGAACGGAGACGAAGACAGAGCGTGTCGAGCTTCAAATCAGCGTCGTGTTCGAAAGACCTTAAAGAAATCAGAACCTAACAAAAGAAAACCGAAATGTATTTTGGTCTTGCTTTTAAAAGGAACCCCCTCCTTTTCCTTCTCTATTCAGCCAATCATGGACAAGAAGGTCCCGGGTTCGATCCCAGGGCGGGGCGGCCTGGGTCCTTTCTGTGTGGAGTCTGCATGCCCTCCCCGTGTCTGCGTGGGTTTACTCCAGTTTCCTCCCACAGTCCAAAGACATGAACGTTAGGTTAATTGGGACTGTGGTAGCCTAGCGGTTAAGGTACTGACCTCTGGACCAGAAGGTCAAGGGTTCAAACCCCACCTCTGCCAAGCTGCCACAGTTGGGCCCTTGAGCAAGACCCTTAACTCACCATTGCTTGGATTGTAAGACTGTATAAGTTGTTAGTCGCTCTGGATAAGGGTATCTGCTAAATGCCGTAAATGTAAATGTTCACCTACACCTACTCTTTCTTGTTCTCCAGCTACTTCAAAATGTGTTTAATTAAATCCAGTTCATGACTCCAATGAAACTGCGTTTTTTTGTAATTTTTACCTTAATTGGCGAGTACCACTTGCGAGGTCCTGTTGGTTTGTGCATGCCGTTGTTCAGCATCCGTGATGTTGATTCTTCAAACTCTTGTTCAGGCATCTTTACCCTTGCATTCTTTGCCTTTTCCAGTTTCGCCCCTTCTTCCGTTGATCCCTTCTCACCCCAGCGTACCTGACCGAAATAAGATTGAGCTAAATCATATTGTTCTGATGTTCCTGTAATAAAAATAGTGCTAAAACAAATAACAATTCGTAATGATCAGGGTCTGGGCTGCATCTTGCAAGTCAGGTTTTAGATCAATCATAGCCTTTTTGTACTAGTAAGGGGATTACTGAGGGGCTTTAATTAAGGGTGCTAAATGTAAACGACAGAGGTCATATTTGTGCACTTCTGGCTAATTGTAGTGTTGGCTATCCTTTGAGCTTTGACACATATACAATATGGCCAAAATGACAATTACAGGTATGCAATGTCAGCACTATTCAGTTCCAACAGCTTGGGGTTTAACTCTGGTCCTGGATGGTGATAGTACAAGAAAATCTACCAAATTTTTCTCTAAAAAAAAAAAAAAAGGTTTTCCTAAAAACTATGCATGACTAATGTTTGTTATTACAGGTCTCACCTCCATTCTTTTAATCCCACCAACTCCACGGCCTCCGTAATAGGAAGCATCGACTGTAGGCCACTTCTTCTTTGGGGCGCCATCCTCCTCTTCATCCTTTAAAAGCAAAGCAGAGAACAGTAATAATTTGCCATACAAGTGGATTACTGTTTGCCTGGGTAGAAATGGTTTAGTGCTAAGAGCATGTTTTGGGGCAATTATTGTAAACGGCTGCAGTGTGGAGCCAAACTGAGGTGGGACCTTATTTCTCCGTGACATTTTCATTTGTTGGCTTTTTTCAGACTCATTCAGCCTGCTGCTCTTCCTTCCACACCCTCCTCAATCCAGTAAACGAAGTTTAATGTGGCGTTCCCAAGTCATGACTTAATTTTTTCCAGCTCCAGAGTTTCACAGTATTCATTTCTCCTTTTGAATCTCATATGAAATTTCTACCTCTCCACTTGAACTCTTTTCTGCCAAAGCAGTTCTACCTGACCACTGATCTTCACCTATAGCTTTTCCTGAACACTTACATTCATCTATGGCTCTGCCTGAACACTAACCTTCATCTATGGCTCTGCCTGAACACTAACCTTCAGCTCTGCCTGAACACTGGCCTTCATCTATACTTCTATCTACCCACTGATCTTCATTCATAGCTCTGACATTTGACTTTCATCCTTAGCATTACCTGAGCACTGACTTTTATATATACAGTGGAGGACAACAGTCTGAGAGCTCAAAACAACTTGAAAATCAATGGAGACCAAGCAGTACTAACTGTCATGGACTTTTCTCAACAGTTACTTGACCTTAACTCAAGTGAGCGTCTATGGGGCCCTCGAGGACAGAGGAAGCCAGGCATTCAATTATATCACAAGATGTTCCTTGGACTATAGTGAAATCATGCTGAGACATCACAGGCCATCAGTTTTTGACCAAACTTGTGGATTCCACACCAGCTCACGAGCATGTTGTCATTACACCGAACCCACCAACTATACCTCTCACAAACATTAGGGGATATTTAATTAGGGAATATTTTTATTTAGAAATATCCCATAATATTTGTGAGCAGTATAGTACTACATTCTGAAATTTAAGAACATACTTTTTTAACTCTAATTGCCCTGGCTCAGGGTTTGTGTCAATAGGTTGTAGAAAAGTATGTATAATATTGCATTCTTTTTTTTATTACACTAAACGAACGTGACTGATTAAAGTACAGGAATGATAAAAAGTTGTTTATCCATGAGCTTTAAGAACATTTCATTTCATCATATTCTCCTTTATATTCACTCTTTATAGGAAGAAGAGTGACATCACGAGCTTCTAACAGGTCTTTCTTTCTTTTTACAGATCTAGAGGAAAATCAGATTGAAATGATCTCAGTACTGTTAAACGGTACGTTGATGTAACCTGGCAAGTCCTGAGAGCTTTATTATAGGTAGTTTATTGTATATAACTAGACATTTTTAATACAATTAAACTGACAGGTATATGGATCCATAGGCTATGACTATATCAGGTTATGGGAAGACAGAAATTGCATCTCACATGAGTCCAGCATTGGATCGGAGTTATATTAAAATCATGCTTTATTGTGAAAGCTGGCCTGTTTCTCCGTAATAATAACATTTTGAAAGCACAGTGAGTTTGGAGTAATGGTAACAAGTTCTGTATTATATATATTGTATAGTACATAAATAAAGAATAGTAAGTATAGGCTTAACCATTTAAGCTCAGGCGTTGCTTCCAATACATTTCCTGTCATAATTTAAAAAAAAATTCATTTATTAAAATGATTAAAAACATTCTTTCAGTCTTCCATTCTTTTTACAAAGCAATATTCATAACGGCATTTTAGCAATAATCCAAAACCTCCACATGCTTCTGATTTCAAATTAAAATCGATGACTTGACAGTCCAGAGGTTAATATAGTTCAAAATCTGATAGCTATGAGTTTATATGCTGGCGTGCTTTATCCGCTTTATCTGGATTGACAGTGCGTCTAATAAAATGCATTTAAATTCTGTAACTCCCTCCAGAACTGGATCTGTATTATATAATGAGCAGGTTTTATCGATCAGTGCCAGCACATTAAAAAAATAAACTCATGAAAGGCTTTAGACAGAAAGCACAATCGATTTGGAATGATGTCAGAAGTTAATTGAAAGATGAAAAGCAATTATTTTGTTTGCTTCTCTGTAATTTCCAGTTCGTCCAGCTCTGTTCACTCTCAATGCAATCTAAAAAAACTGTAAAAAAAATGAAAGAGGGAGTCCTGCCAGAGAAAGAAGCAGCAGACACTCAAACCAACATGGTACTTAATCAAAACCTTTCACAACAGACACAAAGTCCATGTTTGTTATGGTGCGTCACTATGCAGTACAGCATAATAATTATTATAAAAAAAGCCTGACTGACTTAATCCTGGCAATTAGCATTACTTTTGAAGTGCCAACTGCTTTTAATTTGCTATCTGTTAAGCAAGAGCTTTTATGCTAAGCAGAAAGAATATTGGTTTAAAAGTATGGAGACACTCCTCTTAACCATTGGATTCCTGTGTTTCATGTAGTCCGGCTGCCATAGGTGAATTAAATTAAGCACCTAGTCATGCAGTCTGCCATTACAAACATACATTTGGGCTGATAGATGATGGATAGTGACACCTGCACACTTCTACAGCACCAAATCACAGCCACACATTAAAAACAAACTGCTTTCACTATTCACTACTTCACTACTTCACTATTTTTATTTATTTACAATTCAGTTCTGCTTTAAACACAGTTAAAGCTTTCAACTGTGTGTTTGTTTACGATGCTAACAGGTTAATGACAAGGCCGTGTTAGATTTCAGTTGTGCTCCAATGCTACTACTACACTCTTAAGTGCACTTCTCTTCCTATATAGTGTTATTTAGGTTACAGCCATGTCTTCAGTGTTCAGTGTTGTCACAGTAAGTGGTTAAAACCGGTCACTTATACGTCTCTATTTAAAACGGCGTATTCTAAAGAGCTCCGTGAATTTTACTTTAATAGAACGCCTCATGTCAGTTTGTGATTTTTTAGGGGTCATCGAGTGCTGAGATGCATAAAAGTTGCCAACACTCTGCTGATTCAATAACTGCAGAGATCCAGCCCTCGTCTGGCATTGACATCAGAAAAAAACTGTGAACCATGGGTTTTCATGGCAGAGCAGCTGCAAGCAAGCCTTACATCACCAAGCACAATGCCAAGTATAGCAATCGTCTGGTGATCTGATGGTGAATACCAGGAGAATGTTACCTGCCTGCCTGTGTTGTGCAAACTGTACAATTTGCTTGAGCAGGAATACTGCAATGGGCTCTTGGTCCCACTGAAGGGAAATCTTAAAGCTTCAGCATACCAAGACGTCTTACTTAATTGTATGCTTGAAACTTTGTAACAATACTTTTGAGAAAACCCCTTTCTGGTCCATCATGACTGTGTTCCAAGCAATAATGGTGTGGTTTCATGTGGAAGAACCTGACTGGGCCACAGAGTCCTGAACTCAACAACAGTAAGCACTTTGAGACTAAGCTAGACTGGGGATTGAGAGCCAGGTCCTCATCAGTGTCTGGCCTCACAAATGCTTTTCCGGATGAATGGGTTAATTCCCTCACACACAGTCCACAATCCTGTAGAAAAGCTTCCCACAATATTTTGTCCATATAGAGTATTTGTATTGGAAATGTTCATATTAGTGTATGCTTGCAATAGGAAGTACAATCCCAACAGAGTTTAATCTAACCATCTTACCAACTAGAACATTATACAATGTACTTTTAGCCTCATTTAACTTTGCTCTATTTTTTAATGTCTGTCATATCATCCTTTTAAGAAAGTAGGCAGTAAGAAAGGATCTGCCTTCTACGAAGCACCAGTTTTGGTATAGTCTTGTATGCTATCTGTCCCACAGGAGGAAGCTACGAGCTGATGTCTCAGCTGCATTCCCATCTTTGTCCATGGATAACCTCAATGAGCTCGTACCAAGCAAAGAAGAACTGAACGTTGTAAAAGTCTACGCACATAAAGGAGATGCGGTCACTCTATATGTGCTCCGTAAGAACCCTGTGTTTTTTCAGCTGGAGAAACAGCTCTATCCTACAGGTACTTCATCATTTGTTTATCTAGCTGTAAAAGTTAACAGGAACTCACTCTTAAGACGGTAGTCCTGACTCAGCGTAGGAAAGCTGCATAGAAATAACTCTTCACCAAACTGTTTTATTTAAACATTAATATTCATTTAAGCACAAATGAAAACATTTAGTACTGGACTGTACTGTACGATATAGTAATTTGTCTTTTTGAAACCTTAACATTTGAACACTTACTGAAACAAAAGCAAGTGGAACACAACACTACTATTGTCCTTTCTGTTAGGGTACCTCAGTCATTAATGCGTTCCAGAATGCTTGTCGAGTAACAAAAATGATGAATACAGAGCACATTTTCCTCATAAGGCCAGACTTTTTTTATTGCTTGTTTCGCGGATCCGCCGACGATCATATTTGAAGAATACAAAAAAAAAACTATTTTTCTTTTTATATTTCTCGGATCCGCCGCAGCACGAATGGTTAAAAAAAAAAAAAAAAAAAAAAAAAAAAAAAAATATATATATATATATTTATATATATATATATAGCTTTTTCCGGCCTCCGGTGGAGAGCCAACGGTTTTCTTCTGTTCATTAAATTCTTTTCCAGACTCACTTTAATTTAATTGTAGGTTAAATAAATGTTATTTTTAAATAAAAAAATATTTTATTTCTTCCTCCTTCATTGTGTTGATTCCACATAGTCTTCGAGAAACTGAAACGTGCTGAAAAATAAAGATTTATTTATTTTTTTCATCCCTTCTCAGTAGATTCTTAAGTTGGGACATCTGAGGAACAAGCAATTTTAAAAATCTGGCCTAAGGAATAATGTAAATGATTAAATTTATTTCATAAGCCCATGCAATAACAGCTAACTAACTGAAACTAGCTCCCTAAATGTACCCTCAATGCCATGTACGTAGCCTTCATGAGCTGGAATGGCAATAAACACAAACAAACAAACATCCAGAAGCCCAGAAAATCCACACTGTATAAGGCATTATGTGCATTAAGGGAGTTTTGTACAGGTGTTTCCTAATTTACAAGGGTGATATGTCCCTATATATGAACTGATGAGTTTAATAGGGTTTCTACTGTACTACTCTATATTTGAAAGTGAAGCGCAGAAAAACTGCTCAGCCTGAAAGCCAAGACTATTCAGTTCTTGTTTTTCTGGCTGACAGGTTTTTATTATTGTTATTTTTTTAGCATTTTAGGACCAATTTGGACTTATTTTTTACTAACAATGTAGCACTGTAGATGTAAAAACACAATAAAAACAGCAGAGATCTTCACTGAGCAAGGACTATTGTGAATGTAAATCTCTGTGTACTGAATCGGGAATCGAGTTTCAGCTGAAACACGTCACGCAGATCAACACATACAAGTTTAAGCATCTTATACAGACTAAACACATTTTTAAAGCCAAAATGCGCAGAGAAGCGAATTAGACGAGTTCAGAGGTGGCCGAGAATTGAGGTACCACTGTACTAGTTCTGTACTAGCTCTACTAGTACTACTACCATTCAGAGATGCATTAGTTGTATATAACACAGATTTTTATTTTCTTTTATATTCTATTTCCAGACTTTGGCCATTAAAGCAAACAGATGTTGATCACATGAATGTTAAACGGCGTGTAAGTGTGTCCCTGTAAACAGTGAAGTTTCTCAGCACAGACTTCTAATTAGCATTATTATTAACGAAATGTTGCCAAACCGGCGTCTTTTTTTTAAAACAAGCTCGTCCTCTTCACTCTGCACAGTGAAGTTGATCTCAGATGACCAGGGGTTTCGTTTGGAGATATCCCAACAATATTTGCCAGATAAAAAATATGTTATCTTTCCAAGTGATATTTAAAATCTGTGTGTTTTATGGGCCGTCATTTAATTGATGTTCTGATGTGTACAGTTAATTGTGCAGTCTTTCTATTAAGTAAAGTGCTAAAAATAAAATAACAGCGTAATGGTGCACTACCCATACACTAGAATGATTATGCAAAAGTAACTATAGGCAAAAAAAAGATGGGGCACTTTGATGCAAGTGAGAGAACAATCATTTGAGTGATATCACTTATTTAAGTTAACTGTGACCTCAGCAGCACATTGCTTCCATATTAACGCTGAATTATTTAGAAACCTATGCACAAATGCATTTATATTGCATACGGATGCATTTTTTTTGAGAGATGAGCAATATGCATATAGCCGTGAGCTAACGCTGACCATATAAACGTCAGGTTTTCACATCTTTTAAATGTCTTTATGCAAGTAGTGTGTAGCATCATGACAGCTTGACCCATTCACCTCGTCTGGAACTCAAGTGGGGCATCAAAAGACAGAAATAGTTTCTATAATATGGTCAGTACACAGTGTAACTGTAGAAAAGTTTTTGTCATGTCTCAAAGTCACAATAAAATTTCCTACTTTCATCATTTCATATTTTGTTACTGCTACAGCCTGTACTATATACTATCATTAATACTATTATCTTGTGCTTTTTGCAGTGTACACGCTTTGGAACTACCCTGATCTGTTACCTGCCTTTACCACATGGCTTCCAGTGATACAGAAATTAATTGGTGGTGCAGGTGAGTTTTTCTAGAGAATGAATACATAATTTAAATAAAATTATTTAATTATTCAAAAAACTTCTTAAAGTAGGATTGAGTATGTTACTCTGATTTATTTCTTTTAATGCAGATCTAATGTTGCCAGGAGTAGTAGTTCCCGCAGCTGGATTACCTAATGTAAAGCAAGGGGACTGCTGTACTGTTAATGTAGTATCAAACAGGTAATTACTGTTCTTTAAAGCCTACATGCACTATTAGGATACTGGTGATGATTGATATTTTTGTAGTTCTAAAACTATATTAGATATACACTATATAAACAGTATACAGTCGAATCTGGTTAATTGGACCACATCAGGACGCGATCATTTTGGTCCTAATAACTTGCTGGTCCGATTAAACGAACATGCCCTATGTTACAAGACGGGACGTGCTATGTAACATATTAAATGTTTATTAAACCTTTATTGTACGATTTACACGTATAGCGAACGTACAAACAAGAACTACTGTTACTTACGAACTTTGTTCATTGAAAAATTAATTTTCAAAAGTTTTTCGAAACGATCTACAACACAATGTGTAGGTACTCAGCCTGCGAAGCATAATACTGTAAAAAACAAGTGGCCATGGAAATGATTGTAACACATGAATTCAACAGTTTTATTTTACTTTTAGGCTTTTTAAACTCAAACCTAAAGTCTACATTGCATGCACCTCTTTTGCTTGATGGAATGATGACCAAACATATCACTTGGGCTCACACATGCTTCCTCTGAGAGGCATGAAGCCAGTCACCCACTTTTTTCAGACTTTGGCTGTTGCTGTGTTGTGAGGGGACTTTAACTGGCCTGTTTGGTATAGAAACTCACAATTGTGTTTGTGTTACTCTGATTAATATGCAGGCAGGAATGCCATCCTATTTACCCAGAGTGCAGAGCCAATTATATTCTGTTATATTGATAGGGCGTTATTGGACCTTGAGCTTATGTTTTAAGGGTAACAATTAGGCCATCTTGTTTTTGCTGTGTCCTACACAAAATGCCAAACAATTCATTTATAATAGGTACACCATAACATACAGTTCTGCAGTTGAAAGTAAATTACATTTATTTCTCAGTGAAGTTGTTTAGTTTTGTTAAAAGTGTTTTTAGTCCTGTGTGTGCTTGTTTGATCAAACAGGGCTCCACTCGCCTTGGGTACGGCAGCTATGTCAAGCAGTGAGATGAATAACGGTGGGATGAAGGGCAAAGGAGTGAATATATTACATACATACATGGACCAGCTGTGGTAAATACATTACACGCACTGTACATAACATTTAGTCTACCTTCTTACTGCTTTAATTATACATACCATTAGATTGCAAAGTAATGGAACATTTTTATCTTGCCTTGTACTTTGCTTTGAACCTCAGGGCTTTTGGGGATAAGACTGCTCCTCCTGTCATACCAGTCACTGACGATACACTACAGGCAGAGGGACAGATGGAAGTGCATTGTGGGGAAGAAGAAGAAGGGGAGGGGGTGAAAGATAAGGAGAGCGAAGGGCAGAATGACTTTGAGACAGCTGTGGTGGAATCGTCGTGTCAGAGTCTCAGCCTCGGAGAGAAAGAGGAGGAGACGGAGGAGGTGAAGGGAGAAGACGAGGACTCTCGAACTCCGCAAGGCAAGAAATATTCAGGGGATTGGTATCTCCGAGTGCCAGGTCTAAGTATTATTTTAATGTCAGCAAGCGAAAATACAGATCACAGTTTTTATAAATAGACTAGAATACATTTGCTGCAACGTGTACATACAGCACACTTTATTTGGTCCTTCTTTCGTAAAAATTACAGCCTGTTTTTGCACATTTAATTTTTAATTCTGGCTTTTACATCGAGCGAGCATGTATATTCAGAATAGTTGGTAAAGTACCTATGATCTCAAATATATGAATAAATAAGTTTAAATGGCTGCTTCCTATTGTAAGTATTAATGTATATTATTTCTTGATTTTATATTCTGAGACTGATAAATACTTATATATGGTTATTATAGAATTATTTTAGCAATGGGATATCAAATCTAATGGTGGCCGAAGACTTTTGCACGGTACTGTATATTATTTACATGTTTGGCTGGTATTATTAAAAATACCTGTCTGTATAATGATTTAGGAGTTTGATATAATAATCCCGCTTGTGTGCACTTGTGACTAATGAAAACTAAGTTATTAGAGCGTTATTAAGAGAATTGAGAAGTTAGATAACCAGTCTACTTGTGTGTGAACAAAAGGCTGGGTTCGAAAAGGCATATTGCACACCAAGTACTTCAATATACTGTAGTAGTGACTATCTATTTGATATACTATGTCTAGCAGTGCACTGGCATCATATAAGCCAAGTTTAGGCCGTGTTCATTCTTGTATCTGGATTATATCCAGATAGCACTTGTTTATTCTACAACCCTAATTCCAATGAAGTTGGGATGTTGTGTAAAACATAAATAATAACACAATTCGATTATTTGCAAATAATTTTCAACCTATATTGAATTGAATACACTACAAAGACAAGATATTTAATGTTTAAACGGCATATTTATTGTTTTTTGCAAATATTCACTCATTTAGAATTTAATGCCTGCAACATTCCAAAAAAGTGGGACAGGGGCAACAAAAAACTGGGAAAGTTGAGGAATACTCAAAAACACTGTTTGGAACATTTCACAGGTGAACCGATTAATTGGAGACAATAGAGTGTCATGATTGGGTAAAAAAGGGAGCATCCCCGAATCACTCACAGGCATGGATGGAGCGAGGTTTACCTCTTTGTGTCAAACTGCATGAGCAAATAGTCCAACAGTTTAAGAACAACGTTTCTCATCATGCAATTGCAAGGAATTTAGGGATTTAATCATTTTCAGTTCATAATATCTCCAGCGAATCTGGAGAAACATCTGCAAGTAAGCAGCAAGGCCGAAAACCAGTGCTGAATGCCCGTGACCTTTAATCCCTCAGGTGGCACTGCATTAAAAACTGACATCATTCTGTAATGGATATGACCACGTGTTTAGGAAAACTTCAGAAAATCCATTGTCAGTGAACACAGTTCAACGCTAAAACTATCATGTAAAGTGATCATATATCAACAACACCCAGAAACGCAGACAGCTTCTCTGGGCCCGAGCTCATTTGAGATGGACAGACACAATGTGGGAAAGTGTCCTGTGGTCTGACAAGTCCACATTTCAAATTGTTTTTGGAAACCATTGATGTTGTGTCTTCAGAGACAAAAAAGAAAAGGACTGTCTGGATCAGCACATAGTTCAGAAGCCAGTATCTCTGATGGCCTGGGGAAAAAGTGCTGAATGCTGAAAGGTACGTACTTGTCCTGCCTGCAGTCCAGACCTGTCTCCCATTAAAAATGTGTTACGCATTATGAAGCACAAAATACGACAAAGGAGACCCCAGACTGTTGAGCAACTGAAGTTGTGCATCAAGTAAGAATGGAAAAAAATCCACCTACAAAGCTTCAACAATTAGTGTCGTCGGTTTCCAAAAGCTTATTGATGTTATACGGTGGTAAACATGCTTTAAAACGTGTTGCAGACATCATATTGAAAATAGGTGACAATTTGCAAACAACAATAAAGTTGATCTGTTTGAATATCTTGTATTTCTAGTGTATTCAACTGAATATAGATAGAAAATGATTTGCATATCATAGTATTCTGTTTTTAGTAATTTTTTTACAAAACATCCCAATTTCATTGGATTTGGGGTTGTATGTGAAGATGACTATAACAGTGATTTTTTCAGTTTTCATTGTGTAACTAAAAGTTTCCATTATGTGGACAATAAACACCCCAGCTCACCCATAGATACAGTGCATCTGGAAAGTATTCACAGCGCTTCACTTTTTCCACATTTTCTTACGTTACAGCCTTATTCCAAATTGTATTAAATTAATCTCTTTCCTCAAAATTCTACACAAAATACCCCATTATGA
>JAUZSU010126211.1:0-17424 GCA_034780255.1 Parotocinclus maculicauda | reverse complement strand
CAGGCTGATAATAGGCTGACGGTAGAGAGGAAGGAGGTACCGAGCACAACCACCAGAGGTCGCAGAGGAGTGGAGTGGCAGAGGAGTGGTTGCCTTAAATGGCAACAAAACAGTAATGTGTTTTGGCAACCATGTTACTCGTAATTTAAAACATTAAATAACAGTTACAGTTAATAAATTAATGTTTTACAGTTACAGGTTTCTTTACAAATATTTCTCTCTTTACAGGTCAGAAAATCCATTTATGGAATTTAGACCATCTAATTTGCAAATCTTCCTATAGATCTTAAATGGTCAGGACTATTTGCTTTGTTTGATCCACTTGTAGCACTGCAACACCGAGACACAACCACATCAGTGCTAAGAATGATCCACCACCCCAGTAATGCTCTCTGGTGGTCTTGACCACAATGATTGGAAAGTAATTCTAACCAATTCTGCAAAAAAAATCAGTGGACCACAATGTGGACACAATGTGTTAACAAAAGGTACCTAAAATGTTTGTGATTGCCCATTTTACAAGGTTCATATATTAATTATGAGCAATTTGTATGTAACTTCTGAGAGTTTTGTCCTTTTAAAAAACTCATCATAACCAGAATACATACTTACTGATTTATTGCATTTTGCACCAAAATAATTTATCTACAGACTGAAATCCCTTTGTTTTTCTGCATATTTTGTTAGTCTTTATTTACTCTGATCTTAAGTGGTCAGGACCTCAACATGACCACCACAGAGTAGGTATTTTGGGTAGTGGATGACTCACGCACAACGTGCAGACGTTTTATTGAAGAAGGTCCAAGGTCTAAGGTCAAAGTTCAAAACCACAAAAAAAGACAACAACTGAAGGATCAGGCTAGGACGGAGTCGAGAAAACAAAGTGAAGGTCAGAACACAGTAAGTACAGCGATAGCAAGTGCGTAGCAAACAAGGGAACCAATCAGAAAGATGGTAACAGTGAGCATGTGATAGGCTGAGTTTGGTCATGCGAGCAGTCTGTGGGTGTGACACTCAGCCTTTTAGTGACACTCAATTAGATTAACATTAACCTCATGTAAATAGGACTAAGCAAAGAAAATGATAGACCGATACGTCATAGATTTGTTAAATAGTAGTTAATATTTTATTGGACGACGGAACGAAAACACGCAAAATGACAGTGATTGTTACAAGAATGGCACTGGAATTACCAGCAAAGTAACATCGCTGTTACGTCTTCAGTTTTTAAGTCGTGACTTAAAACTCTCTTTACACACAAGCACAAAGAACACTGTATATGAACTGCACCTTTTGTTTTTTACCACACCCTCGACTCCTGTCTGTTGTGTGCCATTGCACATTGGTTCTACCCTGAGACTTCGCCTCGATCCAATCGTACCATGCATAAGCGAAATTGATTTTGTTCCTTGATGTTGATTGAGCCATGTTTCAAGATAATTAATGTGTCTAAATGTGACTATAGATCTTTAAAACTTGAGGCAACCTGTGACTTAAAATCAAATGTGTATTAATAATACATTAATGCAAAGCAAAGCAAGGGCTCTCAATAGAAAAACTGTAGCTAAAGAATTGGTTGTAATGAACACCTGAATGACTGAGTTGGAAAATTTGGTAGAATTCTCTACCCCAAAATATTAGTTCATCAACCTTCTGCCCTGTGCTAGGAAAACATGGTTCACCTATTTTAAGATGTTAACTGGCTTGGACAAAGCCCTGACCTTAACTACATCAAAGCAAGAGCAACAATCTGTTAAGTATGATCAAAGATGACAATACCCTTGTGATTAGGAATTACATTTGAGTTTAAAACAACAAAATCTACCCAGGCATGCAACTAAGGGTATTTCAGTCTATTTAATATAGGGGTGTGGTGGACTATTATATGGTCATTATAAATACAAGACACAATTGTGTCTTCAAATCACCTATGTCTGCTCAAAATGTTAGTAACTAATCAATAAAGCGCTGCTTAACAGCTATAAGCTTTAAGTGTTTATTTAAGTGTTACATGTTTAATTCCATTGTACCACATTTACATAAAAGTACATATTAAAGGCATAAACATATGTTCTGTGCTCAATGTTTTGTGCTCATTCTCCTGAAAGCAGGCCCTCTCATCTTTGTAGACTGAACTCTTGCAGAAACAATGACACATGGTGCAGTTACACCAAATATTCACCTATTGAGCACTGCTTTAAATATGGCTCCTTTGCTGATTAACAAAAAATATTTTTAGAGCATATGGTATTTATGAACACAAGGATACAGGCAGTCTTTTGTAAAGCATAGAAGACTACACTCAACAACCATTTCAATCTGCAGACTGAATGCATAAATAACTTCTAATGATATCAAGCCCAATTTTACATTTCATCATTCAGAATCTCTTGTAAGCTCTTAATGGCAGATGTGGCTGAGTGAAAGCTAGTGTCATATGCAAAGCAAAATGTGTTTCTGACACAAACCACATGGCAAAAGCTGTGTAACTAGTGACACTTGCACTATCATAGGTTGATTTTTACCATGTAGAATTTGACACTTATTCCCTGGTGATTCCCATATTCTTAGTAGATATTCAGATTTATACATCTTTTATTCATAGTTTTACAGCTTGAATGTTGATCTGATTTTTTTCCAATGACCTGATTACTTTTTCCTGTAACTATGGAGCGCAATACAGTTGCATACTTTAGTAGATTACAAGTACTTGTAATCACATTAGTTAGTGATTACGAAATAATTGCTGAAATTGCTGGGTTTATACAGGGTGGACAGCAGGAAGAATATAGGACCCAGATTGATAACTTGAACCATCTACAGTTAGATACATCGAAGACTTATGAGATGGTTGTGAATTTCTGTAGATTTGGGCTTCCCTTGTTTCTGGTTTCTATTGAGAAGTCTAGTGTGGAAGTGGTAAGAACTTACAAGCATCTCGGTCTGCAGCTGGATGATAGGTTGGACTGGTCAGAAAGTATGGACAATATATACAAAAAGACACAAAGACAGTTTTATTTTCGGAGATGGCTGGGGTCCTTCAATATATGTGAGAAACGTCTGCAGATATTTGATCAATCTGTGGTTGCTATCACTCTCTGTTCTATGCTGTGGTGTGCTGGGGAGGAAGCATTAAGGAAAGGGATGCAATACAGTTGGACAAACTGGTTAGAAGAGCTGGAGGGGTGGTTAGAACAGATTTGGAATCACTTATTATTGTGATGGAAAAAATACCCTGTGAAAACTGCTTTCCATTATGGACAATCAAAATAATCCGCTGCACACAACTTTTCTGAAACAGAGAAGTGTGTTTAGTGGAAGACTACTGTCACAAAACTGCTCTGCAGACAGAAAATCATTCATTCCCAAAGCCATTGGGCTGTTTAATTCTATGCAGGGGAGTTGAGGAGGAACTGATGACTGACTGTAACAAAATAGTAGTACATGCACATGTATATATTTGTGTATGTGGGTTATCACATGGGTGTGCACATGTGCTGTACTCAAAGTACAAGCACTTTGTACTTTAGCTCACTACAGCTCACTTTATTATTTACAGTTGATATTGTTATTTATTTTTAATGCAATGTGACCATAATGACAATTTCATATATATCTTCAGGTCCTGTTGTAATGTGATGTCTGAGTGTTGTGTATTTCATTGATTGATTTTACTCTTGATTTTATGTAACTTGCTGCTCAGACTTTAATTTCCCCTGAGATTAATAAAGTATTTATCTGTCTGTCTGTGTATGTATCTTCATTAGTCCATGAAGAAATGGTTTGACACCTTAATATCATTAGCAGGGCCTTACTGTCCAACACTAGTGCCTTATCATGTTCCAATCATGTCCCAAACCTATAAATATTTTTTGTAATACGTACAGTGAAAGACATTCTGTTTCATAAGAGTGAAGACAGTAAGTTGGGAACCACCATACTAATTTAAATTACATACTAATTTGGCTATACAGTGCAGACAGATATGATTGAAAACTGGAATACAGACCAGTGGCTATTATAAACTCAATTAACAATTTGGCCTGTATTAGTACAAAATACAAAATACATAATACAAAATCCATGAACATGAGAAAAAGCTTGAGTCAGATGCATTCAATGGCTAATTTTCCATTAATAATGGCAGCAAATTGATGGATATCCAAATATACAGCGACGGCATGGCAGCTATGCTGAATGCAAGCAAAAAGTCATAATGATGAAAAAATTCTAATATGTTTAATTTATGTTCCCCTTTTTCAAAGCTCATGAATATTTAAGGATATGATGAGACTGAAAAGAGTACCTTCAAGGAGACAGCCAACATCTGCACCTTATTGGGAGCCAATAAGCCTGGCTCATAACTGCCAAATTTTATGCCGTCTGCAGAATGTTTTCTGTGCCTACTGTAGAAAAACTGCTTTGTACAAATGACTGTGCTATTTCTTTTGGCTCAAGACCTGCCTTCTGGGAACAGCGAGAAAAGATATGGGATACTTGTGTGTTTTTTTGTTACACATTTATTTTCTAGCAAAGTATTGTTTCTCATGTGATTCAAAACCAGAAGACAGGGCTTTTACTCAGATATTGTCTTGCCATTTCATTATAACACTTTCAGCCATTACCTAATTGCTTTTCTTGTATATAAAAATAAGTGACAGGCATTGAAAGGGGCACCATAGCCATGAAGAGGCATCACAATGACCTAACCACTAAAATGTTTGGAATCACTATCATTTTCCTTTATTTGTTTGCACTTTCTTATGATGCAAAATTATAGCATTACACAGTCAACAGAAGCAGCGCAAGGTGGTATTTGGCTAGGGAAACTGCTAAAATAATATTTCAAATGATCTTCTGAGAATTAACTGCAGGAAATACCACTTTCTTAGGTTTTACCATAGTTTGACCTTTAAAGGGTAGGCTGCCAGTTTTACTGTTATTATAAACTGCATGACTACTTTAAATTTCAAACTACCTTAGATTCCTTTGCCACACAGTATATCATTGTACACATACACACACACACACACACACCCATATAATGCAGAATATATATATATATATATATATATATATTTATTTTTTTTTCCTTTTCCCCTATTCTGCGCTCATTACCTGTATTCATTGCACCTGTTTGAACATGTTACCTGTATAAGATACCTTTCCACAATCAGACTCCAAACTCTTAACCATGCCCAAGACCAAAGATCTGTCTAAGGACACCATGGACAAAATTTTAGGAACCTGCAGTGACCTTGCCAGTCTCGAAGCCTGAACCCAATAGAAAATCTTTGGAGGGAACTGAAACCCCATGTTGTCCACCGACAACCCCAAAACCTGAAAGATGTGGAGAAGATCTGTAAGGGGGAGTGGGCCAAAATCCCTGCTGCTATGTGTGCAAACCTGGCCAAGAACTAGGAAACGTCTGGCTTTAGCGTATTTTAACCGGCCAGATCCTAACACATCCCCAACCCAACATACACACCATTTAGGTAAACTATGCACTCCATGCAATTCTCCCAAAAAACTCTTTTAACTGTCTGATGATAAAGGGCTTTTTAATGAGCAGTATTTCTGGTGTGCCTCTTTCTTTACAGCGGTATAATTTTGTAGTTAATAATCCTTCTTGGCAAAAACTTTTTTTTTCTCGGTTGTGCATAATTGCTATTTCGTGGTCAGGAATAAAAGTTATTTTTGCTCCCAATTTGTATTTGATATGAATGGCTGCTACGACCCCTATTAATCCCTTGTGGAACTGTCAGATATACTTTTTTAGTGCAGATGCAATTCTAAAGCATTATACCTAATATCAAGCATAACCTCTGTTGAAGTTTTTTTTTCTCATTTTGGTTAAATCCAAGTTCCACTTTTAAGATCAGTTTTGCTGATAATTAATACATTCATTTTCAAATTCTTAGAAAACTCAGGGACGGGGGCAAGGATAGACTGGCAGCAATACACAACCAGGGAACTTGAACTGACACAACATGATTGTTGATTAACTAATCATTCATTTTAAAAATTTGCATAGTATTGTTTTATATGTCTTGTAATATATTGTTTTAGTATATCTGATTCTGTATTATCAGTTGCAGGTGACCAGTAAATTTCGTTATATTCATTCTATAAGAACAGCTAATAGCACAAACCATATATATGCTTTTAACTCTATTATTCACTGGCATTGTAGTCACACACACTTCTATCTCCATATGGGTCTCTGCAAAAATGTACTCAGAAATGTCCCTGTCTGATTTATGTTCATTGTGATTTATGAGCATCTACTTTTGTTGTAGTCTTAAATTCATGATGAATAGTCCAACTTGACACAGGCAAATTTTTATGTGATGTAGTTTGCATCATGCCGTTCTGTTTGCTTTAATGCAACAATAAATAACTTGAATGAAGTAGTCCAACCTAATCATATGAATGAATTTACTTCCCAGTCACACAGGTTTCTGCTTTCACCCCCATCCTTTCCATTTCCATTTCACAAATCTTTTTTATGCTTGGCATGCTATCAAATATTATAGCATATAAAGTGAAAACGCATTAGTTAACCTAGAAGAAACTGCTCATATTTACATGTTAATTTTACACATTTAAAATCAAAGCTGAAGACCATACCATACATCTTTTCAAAGGTTTGTTTACTGAACTGACTTGATGAAGCTTGGAAATGGTCAAATCTCTCATTGTTTTAAAAGTAATTTAGTGTTCATTTAGCTAGTTCATATCTAATAGTGCATAAACATGACAAATAACCTTAGGCTCAACCTTCCTCTTGACCTCTTTACCACTGTTCTCGTTAGCACCTTCCGATGACTTAAATAAATCTATCTATCAGAAAAAAACCTTTTATGTGTGCCTTCTTTGCTAGATAATTTCAGTTGTAATGACAACTTCTATGTGCTCCTATGTATTGCTCTATAGCCATGCTGCTGCAGCTAATATTACCTACTGGACTATCCAAATCTAGGCTCTATAATACTGAGGTTGGGAAAAAGACCTAACTTTAATAGACCAGCCAATTTTCTTGGTCAGTTTGCATGTGGATGTAGAGGTGGGGACTGGGTGTGCTAGGTGAAAACCAATCCTGAACAGGGCACTGGTCCATCACAGGACACATGCACAAAGGCATCTCACACTAGGACAGAGATGCCAATTGACATTTCCTGTCACATTGCCTTTGTAATGCTGAAGGAATTAGGAACATTTTATTCATAACATTTTGGTTATAGGTTACAGGGAGAGAAAGAGTGTAAAATAGTTTTTATGTTAAACTGTCAGGTTTTTTTGCATATATCTGCACATCATAAGAAAGACTGATAAACTTCAGTGTTAGTTGGTAAACTGTATCCAACATCACCATGATGTGACAAAAATACGTTCCGAACTTTGACAAAATATTGTGGTATCTAAAAAAGTATGAATAGGTAACTAATCAAGAAACCCCATTGTTTCCATAACAATATAACAGGTTGCTTGTGATGGGGCACCCCAGTTTGTGTCACATGTCTACATACTCTGCACTCATACTGCATCCCTACTCCTCAATTTCCCAGAGGGAACTGTTATGGTACTGGAGCGAGGACCCAAGGATGCGGCAAGGAGGGTGAGCGGGTGTCGCCCAAAAGGAGGGAAAGTTAACAAAAAGGGCAGAGCAAAAGGCTCTCCAAGATACAAAAACCAAAAAGCGGGAGATGACGCTCCGCTGTGGTGTGTCCCGAGTGGGAATAACACCCTCCAGCGGGCGCGGTTGCGAATCTGCAACTTTAAGTGCCGAAACGGCAGGGGGCGAGCGTGCCAAGTGCACGAGGGACCGTCGATTTGGGACGCTTCCCCAAACCGAGGGCGCAGTAACTCGGCGAAACGCCAGGGGGCGATCGGGAGAGATCGTGCACAGACGCACGAGGAAGAGAAGCCGGGGCAGCCGACAGAAGGGGAGCTAGAAAGGGACCGAACGGAAACGAGAGAGGAAACCCTGGAACTTATCCCTACGGAGCTGAAAAACCTCCTAGGTTTCCCTAGTACGCATCCGTCGGCTATACACGCCCCGGGATGTAACCTTCTAGTCTAATGGAGAAAAAAGGCGATTCTCAACGGAGCGGATATATTAAATGACGGTCGTCGCGTTTGTCTGCTAAAGCAATGGGTAGCCGGGGGAAGAAGACGACGTGACGCCGAGCAACCTGGGGTCGTTACTTAAATAGTAAAAGGTCCAGGTGATCGCCATCAAGTCATTAGCCAACGCGACGATAAGAGCGGCTATCGGACTTCGCTCCGTAATGGCGGACGGGAGCGGGAGGTTCGTGCACGCACGGTAGGAACCCTGACATATTTAGCGTCTTTTTCCACACTGTGTGTTGCTCTTGCTGAGGTCTAAAGACTAAGGAGAAACAATGACACATTGTTTTGTGGTTTTCATGGGTAAGTGTTAAGAGCATCTTTCCAAAAGGGGTTTTAGAAGCTGGCAGCAGAATCACATGTACCACACAATGAAGGAAATATGGCAGCAAACTGCAAAGCTTTTCTATCGTAAGCAAAATATTTTTTCACTGTTTATCCTTCATTGTTCTTTCAGTCTTTGCTTTAAAGCGCACACGAACAAAGACACAGAACATACAACCATCCGATTATTGTCATTGTGTTTTCTTGGTCATTTTATATGTTTTTGGACATTTTATTATGCTGCATCCCTGTGTTCAAATAATAGAAATTCTGCACTCGATATCCCATAATGAGTGAAAACAGAAGTTAAGAATGTAAAATGTATGCAAATGTGTTAAAAAGAAAAACAAAAAACTGTCCATACATATTCAGAGCCTGCTATGAAACTTGAAATGTAGCTCTGTGGACCTCCCATTTCTGTTGGTCATCTTTGATTAGAGTCTAACTGTGATAAATTAATTTGATTGGACATGATTTGGAAAGACAAACACCTGTGTATAAATATAAGATCTCAAAGCTAACAATGTATTTTAGAACCATGAGAAAGAGAGTTCAGACACGTTTATATGGAGACATATATGGAGATGACTACAACTAAAAAATCTACTCCACCGTCTTATTCAGGATGAAGGGTTTCCAGGGCATGTCTTAGAGAAGCATGTCATTGGCTGGACTCTGGTCTATCACTCTGGTCTAGCCAGTTGTGAGGGCATCACTCTGACTCGATTCTGGCTCATGGCATTGTGGGTTAGCCTCTTAGAGTGCCTTAAGTAGGTTAATGTTGTCTTTAATGATCCTCCATAAAATTACTGCACACACAGCCTCTTATGGCCTATTGCTTTATGATATCCAAGAAGCAGATTCATCCCATGTCATTATTTTTAATTCATGGCCAAATTCTAGTGCTCCTTTAAGTAGAGTGTAATGGTTATAGAACCTTTTTATGTGTCTTAAAGGTCTTGAAATATTCTTTGCTCACATCCCTTGGTGCATCTTAAAGAAACTGAACACATGGCTTAACCTGTCTTTGAGATGTTTGCTTGCAGGTGTGAAGGAGGTGTGTCATTCTGAACGGCTTTTCAAGATGATCTTCTTTCCTCCTAACCACAGCTATTCTTCCTCAATCACCATCATTACACGGCACAAACCGGAAAAGGTCAAGTTATACACATCACCAGCAGCCTAGGGAGGCAACACACTGAGCTTTAATTACAGAGGCACAGACGGTTCCTGTAACACAGAGCGAGGTAAAGAGAGCAGCACAGAGGGAACTATAAGTCACTAACCGTTTTATATGTATAGGGTTTATATGAATTATTATTAATGAGGTAATTTCAGTAATAAATACTTCTAACATTTTTTTGCTCCTTTTCATTAAAGCATTACCTCTTACAAATGGGTGTAATCTGAGTGCAGATAACAAGTAGCAGTAAACTTAAAAGGTCACTATTATTTCTACATGGTGTCCCAGAAAGCCATCATCATAGAGTCATGCATGGCACGCTGCAGATTCCCTGACCTGAAGAATTCGGAGACACGGAATGTCACTGCTGTGGGAAAACATGAATAAGCGGACAAACAAAACCAGAATGAGACCTGGCAGCATAAGCCCTCTCCAGGTGAGGTGAGGTGAGGCAGCATAAACCCTCTTCACTGGTGAGGTGAGGTTTGTCTCCATATTAAAGTCTCCAGAGCAAGGTGCAAAGCGTTCCCTCCCTCAATGTCCCAATCCTAACTAGGTTTTGTCTGTTCTTCAGTTCTGTCTCACCAGGAGGTTTCCAACGTAAGGAAATAAAGAAGAACAAATACAAATAGAGCTTTTTGATTAAAGAAGCTACTGCTAAAATGAACAGATCTACACCGCGAGCCAATAGTGCGCTTTGATGTGCAACACCCAATTGCCTTATTGTTACACCGGATCTTTGACTGCAGTGCTTACTCAATGGAGCCCCAAAAAGTCATGCAGTGCAGTCTCATGCCACACATATCAAATACATTCTATTTTTTTAGCAGAAAAAAAACAAACAAAAAAAAATGCACAGTGTTTCTTACATTTACTTTGACTTTATTTTATTGCCGACAGTATGAACCTGATATAGACTGCTCACAAAAATGAAGGGATATTAAAAAAAAGCATTTAATTTAATTTCATTAAACAAGATAATCAGAAAAGCAAAAGTCAAATAAAGTTGTTTAATTACGCAAATGAGATGCAAAGTCAATTATGGTGATTGAGTAGTAAGTGTCAAATGTCAAATTGGATGAGAGTGACACACATTGACTATTCAGTGGGGTGTATGGTCACACAAGAATGCCAAAACACTGACAGTGATGGGGCATGAACAGCGGGTATTAAATATGCCCAATTTTTTGTGGCAGTGTATTTTTAATGTTGTGTCTGGTCAGCTTCATTCATTACTTAATAAACATCCAATCCTGCATTTTAAGCCAAGTTGGGAGGGATAAAGTATTTACCTCTTTGTAATGTTGCCATTTTTTTGCATAACACTTAAAAGACATTTCGGCCGTGAGAATACTAAATGAATTCGTGGTTCGGGTGCTAATTTTGTCCCATGCTTGTCTTTCAAACAAGTCTTAAGATCACAATTTTTGCATTGTTCGTTTCAAAATTCTCTACACATGTCTAAAATCTTAATGTGTTTTTCAGCATTTAAGCCATCACAGAAATATAAAAGTCCTATACTAAGGGCACTGACACAACCCCGTACCACAAAATACCCTGGCTCTTGGACTTGCTGCTGATAACAGTCAGGATTAACCTTTTACATCTTTGATCAGGAACACATGACGACAAATTTTTTTTTTCCAAAACAGACCTGAAATACAATATGTGATTCCACTTTGTGATTTCTCCCATATGCCACCAAGCTCAGATGGGTGGACGTCTCTTCTGGACATGGTTAATAGATAAGACGTCGTTTTTGTACAGTAAGTTTTTAAGTAGCATTTGTGACTAAAACACTGTATTGCAGTGTTTGAAAAAGTTAACAAAGTGATCCCTTGTTTAAGTAGTTTTATCAGATATTGATGAAGAATGGTTCTTTATGCAGTGCTGTCTGAGGGATCAGAGATCATACCTGTTCAGTTTAAACTTGAGCCCTTGCCGTTTAGGCACTGGCATGCTGGAATGTGTCCTGAAAGGCAGGAATGGAATGAAATGAAGTTGAACAGACAAAACAAAAACATTAAATAAACCATCTTAGGTTTGTACTCTGTAATGAAACAAAAGTGAAAGTATCTGTTAGACACGCTGTATTGTTTTTTTATTTGTATTTTCCATTCTGGATCAGTTTCTTTCCCTGATTTGGGGATGCATGTTTCTCTATATTTCGGTCGGTGGTACAGACATAAGAGTCAATAAACAGCAGTGTCTAGATGCCTGGCTTTATATCCCAGATTGGGCTCAGATCAAAACACCTGCTTCAAAAGTGCCAGTCACCAAAGCCTGGATAAAGGGAGGAGAGCTGAAGAAAGACTAGTTACCCATCCCTGTTAAACTTTAAACAAACTCCGGAAACAGACAGCAAAATGGAACTGCCCATGTACCACCTGGCACAATTACTGGATTATTATTAATCTTATATATCATACTTATATAAATTTACTGGAGAACACCCTGGTTGTTTAAAAGGGTTTTAATCATCAGAGACTGCAGAACTGAGCACACAGATGCCAGTACTTGAAACTGCCTTGCCACAGCTTTTTTGGGCCTTTAGACTAAACATGAATCAGGATTTTAATCCACTTTCATAGCATCAAAATGTCAAGTCTTTTTGCTATTCGGTGCACTTTCGTACTGTTATTAATGTGCTGTCAGGCTGAAGAGAGCAGCAGCTTTTACTATAAACAGCAGACTGACAAGATAATCCCCTGGGACTGCAACAAGCCTTTCTGCCTCATCCCTCACCCTAAACACGAAGGGACTTGTATAGCTACATATGTGATCGAAATGTTAATAAATAAGTTATATGATCTGTGTAAGAAAAAATAACACAAGCTCTGCAGAGTATATATATATATATATATATATATATATATATAGGCTTTTGGAAGCTACATCAGGATTGAAACTTTTATAGAACTTAAAATATAGCATTTCTACAAATTGAACATGAATTCTAAACAATTTAACACAACTGTGAAAACACTACTGGACTTGTGTTATAGTTTATACAATTACAGTTTGAATAAGTCAAACCCTTATTCCTGGAAATAGTTCAGATAATGGGAGATTATTTTTTCCTACAGGGAAATCCCTGCCTGAGTCTTGCATATCCAAATTACAACCTATTTTCAATAATGTCAACAAAAAATAATGGTGCATGGGACTTCCTGAATGGTCTTCCTTTCTGTCTGTCATCTAAGGATTGGGCAGAGCTTTTTTCTCTGTAATGGAAGGGGCTCATTCAGCACATGTAACACCATTTGCTAAGCATATGTTCACTTTTCAAGGGTTACTTGGGATGACATGTTCAACTGCTCCTTCCATCCATCCATTATCTTCTGCTTAATCCACACTGGGTCGCGGGCTAGCCAGTGCCCACCCGGCAACTCTAGGCACAAGGTCAGGAATAACCCGAGATGGGGCGCCATCCATCATAAAACACACACACAGGTACACACGCAGTCACACACCAAGGGCCACTTTAAAGACACCATTTAATCTAACATGTCTTTGGACTGTGGAAGGAAACCGGAGTACCTGAAGTAATTCCACGCAGACACGAGGAGGACATGCTCCCCACAAAAAGGACCCAGGCTGTTTCACCCTGGGATTGAACCTGGGGCCTTCTTGCTGTGAGGCAGCAGTGCTACCCACCAAGCCACCGTACTGCCTGTTCAACCGCTTGTTAATGCAAATATCTTATTAGCCAATCACATGGAATCAACTAACTGCATTTAGGCATGGTCAAGATGACCTGCTCAAGTTTAAACCAATCATTAAAATGGGAAACAAAGGCAATTTATTGTGACTCTGAACATGGCATGGTTGCTGGTGCTAGACGGGGTAGTCTGAGTATTTTAAAAGCTACTGATGTACTGGGATTTTCCACATAGTTATCTCTAAGGTTTACAGAGAATGGTCCGCTAAAGAGAACAATCCGTTAAGCTGAGGTTTTCTGTGTGAATATGCCTGGTTAAAAACAGAGGTCAGATAAAAATGATCAGACTGGTTTGAGCTGATGGCAAGGCAACTGTAACTTAAATATCCACTCTTTACTACAGCAGCAAAAGACCACATCAGGTGAAAACTCCTGTCAGCTAAGAACAAGCAACTGAGGCTTTGTGTTACACAGGTTCACAAAAACTAGAAAGCAAAAGGATGGAAAAATTTTGTTTTGTCTGAAGAGTCTTGATTTGCGCTGCAACATTCAAATTTTAGGCACCACAGCTCAGACTGGTGGTGTAATTGTGTGGGGGATATTTTTCTTGGCAGACTTTGGGCCCCTTACTACCAATTAAGCATTGTTTAAACATCACAGCCTACCTGAGTATTGTTGCTGACCATGTACTTCCTGTTATGCCACACCTTATATGTAACAAGTCACAAAATATGGTTTCTTGAACATGTACTCAAATGACCTTGACAGTCACCAGACCTCAATCCAACAGAGCACGTTTGGGATCTGCCAGAAAGGGAGATTTGCATCATAAATGTGCAGCTGACAAATGTTAGTGTTATCATGATGCTATCGTGTCACTATAAACCAAAATCTATGAGGAACATTTCCAGCATCTTGTTTCATCTATGCCACAAGAAATTATGGTAGTCCTGAAGTCACAGGTCCAACCAAATACTAGCACGATGTACCTAATAAAGTGAGTGCATTCTACAATATAAAATAACAACTGCATCATAATTAACTCCTGACCACAGTGGAAATGGAGGGCGTTCTGAATTCTGGTAATGGAAGCCATTCTGAATGTAATTCTATTTATTTGAATGGCATCTATTATAGAGTTATGTATTGGAGATGAAATGACCAGGCTTGCATAGCCGTTTGTTTTTAAACGGTAATGTATGTAATGCATCCATCTATAAAAGCAGTTCCGAACAAAAAACATACAAAAACAGTTGCAGATTTTTAATGTCGAAGAATTCACCTAATAAATCAAGAATAAATAAATGAATAAATAAATAAATAAACATAATAATAAAAAGCAACTCATTGGTTTCAAATCAAAAGTATATCAGCAGCATTTATCTCAAATTCATTTATAACGTATAGTGTTATTAATATCAAAAATAAAATCTGAATATTATCTGTTAAATATACTCACAGGAAAAAAAATAGTCGCCTTTTACTAATACGTACTAATAGCACGTAATACCACCACAAATGCTGACTAGGATTTCCTGTGGACTGGGATTTTTGCCTCTACTGGTAGACCTGTATGACCATACACCTGCAATTTCAGCTACTTCCTTCACACTATGGCCTTTGGCATGCCCACATGCAATTCACTGCTTTTTGACAATCATTAACATCTGTTTTGCGACCCATTTTTTCAATGATGAGACAATCACTTGCCCTGTACCACCTCTCCCCATCCCATCTCAGCCCACAAAGCCTAAAGTTAAACACCCCCTTAAACACAAGGTGACTATTTCTTTGTCCATGGAGTATATGAGTCTACAGTTTGTATTTAGGCACGTGCTGATAATCAGTTACACAGCATATTGTGCTATCAAAGACAAAATGACTGTAACGTGGGTGCACTCCTGGTCTGCACTGTGCGTCACACAGCCCCAGACCCTACCCCAAGGTAGGGCATACATTTGGACTTTTGAAGCTCCTGGGACATGTACCAGACTGGTTCAGTGGTAGTGTTGGAGCACAGTGATGACTCCTGCTGGCTTGTGTCAGTGATGGTTGGACAGTAAGATCTGGAAGGTTCAATGCTTGGTTTTCTTGCACAGCTAAAGCCACCCAACACCGTAATCTGCAAAATAATGTTTGTATATGTGTTCCACCTCTGAGTGGGGGCTGGGAAGCATGGTGAAAGCCAGGGTGCCCCGATGTAAGAATGAAGCTATTGTGAACTTTACTCTCCATGTTCTTAGGCTCTGCATTGTGGGTGTTTCCTGTTTAAAAGTGAATGTGAATTTGTACAAACCATGTCTGAAACAAAACACAGCCCTGTGGTGATATCGGCACATGCCTGACTTTAATGCTTCTAAACTGTAGAAGCAAATTTGTTCTACCATGTACACACACCTGATAACGATTAGTAATATAGAGTATTTAGAGAATTTAATAAATTCTATCTATAACAGTCCTCCTTACATGGATATGTCTTTGAAACTGAGCAGCTTAATGCAGCAAAAATTACTTAAATAAAGAGTCCAAAAATGGAAGTGGCTCAGATGGTACCAAGCCATCAGAACCCGATCAGGTATATAAAAAGTCTCTTCAGTGCAAGTCCGTAGATAAAAAAGATGTTCAATTTGTAAAACCTAGGTTTAGGCAGCTGTTTCACGTATTTCCCCTTCCAGTCTTTTAGGATAAACGTCTCTCCTCTCACTCAGTCTGACCACAGCTTTGCGAGATTGACGATCGTCTGTGTGCGCTTTGGAGTAACCAGGACTGGAATAGTTTAACGCCTGAAAAAAGACACAGTAGTGTTGGAGTTGTTATTTATTGGTGTGGAAAAATCAAAGGATAAAGACCGTATGCTAAAGAAAAGTTGACATGTTATGCACATTATATGGACAACAAGTATTGGGACACATACATGTTAAACCTACAGGACCTTCTATGACATCCACTTTAAATTCATAGGCATTAATGAAGTTGGTCCAACAGCTTGTAATATTCTGGTAAGGCTTCTACAAGATTTTGAATTGTTTCTGGGAACACTTTGCACTGATATTTGACAAGAGGGACTTGTTCGAAATCTCTGTTTTAGTTAATCTCAAATGTGTTCATTCGAGTTGAGGTCAGGGCTCTGTGCTGGTAAATCAAGCTCTTTCACATCAAACTCCCTCAACCACGCCTTAATGGACATTGTGTTGTGCACTGGGACACATTCCTGTTGGAACAGAACAGGGCCTTCATCAAACTGTTCCAAAAAGTTGAAAGCATATAATTTTCCAAAATGTTGTGGTATGCTGAAGCATAACGAGATCCCTTCACTGAACAGCCCATGGCTAATCAACCAAACTTGGGTGGCACCACGCAGCCAGGCATGTAACGTTCTCCTGGTATTCATCAGACCCTTCTAAAAGTGTGATTCATCAATCCACAGAACATGATTCAGCTGCTCCAGGGTCCTGTGGCGGCTTGATTTACACCGCTCCTTCCAGCCCTTGCCATTGTACATCTGGTGATTTAGGCATGCATACAGCTGCTCAACCATAGAAACCCATGCCATGAAGCTCCTAGTGTACAGTTTACTGTTGTACTGATGTTAATGCCAGAGGAGGTTTGGAACTTTGCAGTTATTGGAGAAGGAATGTCACGAACTGGCTTGTGCAACAGTGGCATCATATCAAATTCAAGCGAGCTTTCATGGCAGATTTCATGCCTTGACCTAAAATCATTAATTAAGAGGTGTATCCAATATCGTGCATACGTCCATATCATGTACCAAACTCACTGATTATATGCAGATGTACAGATGGCTCACAGAAACAATTCCCTAGCCCACTAATGACTCAGGTTTGAGTTCAAGCAATGCCCTCTGGCTAGGTTGGGAGTCAGTATCGTCCTTGTATTAGGGAGGGAAGGCCAGATGGCACTGTAACAATCCGTAATGAAGTCAGGATTTTAGGAGTGCACAAACACAAAGTCTGTGGAGGATGAGTGGAAGAGCAAATAAGCGAGAAAGAGATCGAGAGAGAGAGAGTGAGAGAGAGAGAGAGTAAGAAAGAGAGAGAGAGAGAGAGAGAGAGAGAGAGAGAGAGAGAGAGAGAGAGAGAGAGAGACAGACAGAGAGAGAGAGAGA
>JAUZSU010126200.1:0-17425 GCA_034780255.1 Parotocinclus maculicauda | reverse complement strand
GTATGGATCTAACCTTGTGCGTGTCGCTGGATGGCCACTGATGCCGATAAGTGACGTTAAAGAAACCAAATAAACAATAAACAATAATTATCTATTTAGTCAACTTGGTCAACTCACTTGTGTATCACTATGTGTTTGGATTCATGTTCTGCAGTACCGTGACATGGTCGAGATCCTGGCCCATCTCCTGTGATGATGCCACCAGATCACGCTCAGCAATCCACTGCTCTAAATCTTCCACCTCCCTGCTCAAGAGGAAGTGATGGTAAGAGTGATCAAGCTTCCTTCTGCGGTCTTCAGCCAGCTCCTTCAGCCCAGCATATTGCTTGTCCACCTGACCCTGCCTTCGAATGATGTCCTCTCTGGACAGAAACACATAAATTCATGAAGATCTTGGTCAGAGATCAAGATACATTCTAACTGCTGTAGGCCCAGCTAACCCTTCAGGATGCTCATCGGCTAACATCTTCTGTGCACGGTCAGCTAGCTTCTGGATAGAGTGTGCGTAGTCATCAACAGCCTGCTTCAGAATCATGTGGCGCGTTAACATGATCATGGCACTCTGCTCATCCTGTAAGCAATGTAAAAAGACAATGACCTCACAAATAATAAGAAAAATAATCAAAAATAATAATAACTAATGAAAAAAATTATATTTTTTGACTAAATGTACAGTTTTACCTTTGCTTTCTCATCAGCAATCATGTAGAGTTCCTGTTCTCCAATCCAGGCTTCTGCCTCATCTGCATCATTATAGTACTGTTGCGCATCGTTAGAACCAAGGAGTCGAATGCGTCGTTTTGCCATCTCATCCTGAAGTCGTGTCCACACTTCTCCCAACTTCTTAATTTCCTCAGACATGCATTCTGCCTCTGGGCTCCCCTCCGCGGCCACAATCATACGCTGGCCACGCTCTACCACCTCATCTAAACGTGGCTGATGACCCTCAATCTCCTTCTGAAGTGTCTGTTATAGTATAAGTGAAGTAATAATGGGATTGGAATTAATCCAGTAATAATTGGATGGTTAAAGTAAAATTAAAAATACTTACCTGATTCTTCTTCAGGAGAAGCTGGACTGTTTGAAGATTGAGCCCATGCTCCTGAGACATGGCCATAGGCAGTCTCTCCTCAAGCCAGAGCTAAAATAAACATAAAAAAGGTTCAGAAAAGAGGTTTATAGAATCCATTAATTCATTAATTGTCTTCATTTGCTTATCATAGACAGGGTTGCAAGAGGTCAGAAACAACCGTAGACAATCCATTGTAGGGCACACACTCAAACATTACACACTAAGGGCACTTTGAAAATGCAAATGAACCTAAGACAAGTCTCTGGAATGTGGGAGAAAACCATAGTAATGCAAACATAGGGAGGACATGCAGACTTCACAAGGGCAGAACCTAGGGTCAAGATCCACACTTACTATTTCATCTGCTACGTCTCTGTAGAACTGGTAGATGGATTTGGCTGCCTTTAGTTTTCCTTTCCGTTGGGCCAAAGGTGTGAGGAGTTGTTGAAATTCATTTTGTAAGATCTGCTGCTCGACCTCTAGCTCAGGCTTATCTTCCTTTAATGGGCCATGCTGCTGCAAAGCGTCCTGCAGCTTCTCCAACTCCTGAGCACGGTCTTGGACTTGATTCTCAGTCATCTACAGAAGCACAGGGCATAGTTGATAACTTTGTTGCAGAATTTGTTGCAGACTGCCAAGCATGGTCAAGGCTGTATGCATGCAAACTATTGTTTAAGATTCTCAAAGACATCCATATTTACCTGATGCTTCTTAAGAAAAATGTTAGCACTGGTAAGATCTTTAACCTCCTCGTCCACATCACCCTGGATTTGCTGCTGCAGGTTAGCCAACCATTTCTTCAAATCAGCCAAGCTCTGCTCAAATAACTCTGAGCGGTTAGCATCAAACAGGACCCGGGCTTTCTCCTGTGTAGTGAGTTCTAGCTTGTCCCACAGCTCATGAAGTTTAGCCAGACGTTCTTTCACGATTGGTTCAAATTCTGGTTTGCACAACATCAACTCCTCGCCCTCCTACACGTTCAGAAAGTGGGAAGATTATACGCTGGTGTTACATTATTATTCCTAAATGTTTGCTTTTGCGTTATTTGCAAGGTACATAAAGAAAAGTATGTTATATTAATACTTATAAACCTGGTCAATTTTGTTGAGCCAGTCTTTATTGGAGGCAAGTTCCGCCATGAAGGCTTGGTGTTTCTGCCATTTGCTATGCAGATTACGAGCTTCATCATATGAGGTGTCCTGAGCAGTCAACATCTTCTCATTTATCCATAGTGAAAGCTAAAAAATGGTACATAGCAGAGAGGAATTTATGAATACGTGGTTGTGGTGCGACTGAAGATTAGAAATCCCATCTTTAGACAAACTGAACTTGCACAAAGGAAATTTCACTTACATCCTGAGTGTTCTGAAGAAAGTGCTGCAGGTCTTTGTTGTCTTTCAGCTTCTCAGATACGTCTTTTGCTTTGCTTTTGTTTGTATCGGATCTGAAGAAACAAGCATGCAGATTTAGTTAATGAACGTTATCCAGTGAAGAGAGGTAAACGTAGTGTTCTTTTCCAGACTCACTAATCTTAAGACAAAGTCTCACTGTTTGCAGGACAACGCTTTGCAAGAGAAGCACAGAAGCACTCCAGAGAGGTATATGAGATCAATACTCATCAGGAAAGGCGCCCATCTCTTACTACACCAGACAACCTCCACTTATGGTAAAAAAAGAGACTTCCCCTCCAGTGCATAATGCTCTCTTATCAGTGCTGACAAAGGTACAGTCAAAGGAGTCAATGTTATTAGTAATATCCCTACAAGCTAAGAACCTATGAACAGCTTCAGCAAAGCCCCTGCTAAACACTGTAAATGCAGAGTATCTACTAAATGCTGTAAACATAAATGTTCTCTATGAGACAGTGGTGCAGACTGGGTTATGACCACAGGGTTCAAGTGCTCTGCTGCCAAGCTGTCACTGTTAAGCAAGGTCCCAACACAAATAGTTGGAATTGCACCTTATAAAGACTGTATCCGTTTTAATCTGAATAAGAATGTTTGGAAGTATGAAAGATTGTATGACTGTAAATTGTGCACTGTCATGCACACCTCCACTCCTCTCAGTGAGGTTAATCCTTTCATTTTTTGCTGTAGACTGAAAACGTTTGTGATTGACATTAAAAGAGGAATATGAGACAAAAGGTCAACATTTAAGCTTTTATGTACAGGTATTTACATTTGGATGTGATACACTGTTCACCTTTTTTGTCTGAACCCACCCATTTTTCTTGTGAGCAAAAGTATTGGAACATGTAACTGTGAGGTGTTTTGTTGCCGAAATGTGTTCCGTTACATAGATTTTTCAAACAATAAATAACGCTGAATGTTTATGCTCAGTTTCAGATTCAGGTTTTGCCTGTGCAGACTGTGCATTTATATACTGTTCTAAAACATGTGGGGACATTTCAAAATAAATGAAATCCCATAATAAAATATCCAATAGTTTTGTGGGCAGAGCAGTCAGAGGAGCAACCAACATGAAAACCAGAGACCTGTCTTATGTCTAATAATTGTTAAGCTTAAAGAAGATTAAAAATCAATCAGAGCCATTGCACAAATATTGTCCTTGGGCAGTACCACCGATTGAATTGTCCTGGAGTATTAAGTCACCACTGGTGTACAAAGAAACAGGTACACAAAAGGGTAAGCACAGCAGTTGATGACAGAAACATTATGTGTGCTATAAAGAAAGACCCTAAAACAACTGTTAGTGATATCAGCAATAACTTCCAGAGGGCAGGAGTGAAGGTTTCACAATCCACTGTTTGCAGAAGACTTGAACATGAATAAATGTACATGTATATAAAACATTTTAGTTTAGTGTTCTGGTTAGAAATATGCAAGATGTTAAAGTGAAAATTTACACTTAACTTCCAAATGTGTCTGTGCATGGCAAGGCAAGTTCGTAGGTTGGCTTTAAAGCCCCTTTCCTAGTTATGTACAGTTCCATCACATTTCATCAGACCAGCCAGATCAGATTCCAGATCAGCCATAACATATATACCACCTGCCTAAGATTGTGTAGCTCCACCTAGTGCCACCAATACGTGGTATCAACAATACATTAGCAGTAGATATTTTAAGTCCTCCATATATTACGAGGTGGGGACTTGTTTGTCCAGTACATCCCACAGTTGTTTGAGAGGATTGAGAACTGGGAAAATTGAATGCCAGTTTAACACCTTACAATGTTTGTCATGTCCCTCAAACCATTCCTAAATAATTTTTGCATTGTGGCAGGTTGCATTATTCTACTTAAAGAGGCAGCCAGAATACTGTTACCATGAAGGAGTGTATTTGGTGCACAACAATTTTTAGGTAGGTGGTATGAGCCAAAGTAACATCCACATGAGTAAACCCAAGGCTCCCCAGCAGAACATTGCCCAGGGTCAATGCTATTCACATGTCAATGGTTTTAGTGTTATATATGATAGGTGTATAAGAATGAAGGGTGGCAGAGAAGCAATGAACAAGTATTTAATAACCAGTTACCTGTCAATTAATTTAGAATCAGCAAAATCAGTATTTAAGCGTTCTAACCTGTTTTGGATGGAATTAATTTTGTCCGCCACTTTCTCTGAGTAAAGGTTTCCACTGTCCACCAGTCTCTGACCTCCTTCTATTGTGTTTATTATTTTGTCCTCGTTGGCGTTCATGGTGGTAACAAAGTCTTCGTGTTTTTTCAAGGCCTTCTCTGCCCCGTCTAGTGTGTCAGGTTGTTCCAGATGAGCCAGAGTGTACTCCTAGTAAATGAAAACATGAATGTACATACTTTAGTACAGTACATCTGCGCGGCAGGCTTAAGGGACTTTCTGAGATTAATTCATTTGGAATCTAGCTTTCCAGTATAATTACCTGGTTGTTTAAAATGGCTTCAGCTTGATTTGCATCTCTTGAGAAATGCTGGAAGCCCAGAGCTTGGTCCAAGAAGTTCTTCCGGCTGTCCCACATTTTTTGAAGTTCATCCCAGCCCTTGTCCATGCCCTGCAGTCTCTGATCCAGCTGCTGGTACTGAGGATCCTCCTCTAGGCCTTGAGTCACACCTGCTCCAGTGTCTCTTATGTGGTGAAAGTTCTCCTCATGGCCATCTATATCATTTTTTAAGGCGTCATGGAGATTCAGGAAGTCCTCCGCCTCTGGAAGGTTTGTAGGCATTTCTTCAGATGCAATGGCTTTCTGTGTCTTGAAAAGCCAGGCCTGAAAATCATCCATGTCCTGGAGGAAGGTTTGCAGCTTGCTGACTTCACCAAGTGAGTCCTCCCGGTCCTTTAGAGTTTGCTTCAGAGTGTCCCAAGCTGTGTTTAGCTCTGCTTGTCGGCCCAGAATATCACTGGCATTCTCAGGGTGGTCTTTTACCAGCTTTTCAGCCTCACCATGCAGGAAGTCCAGTTTATCTTGAATTGCAGCCAGATCTCTTTCTATACCATAAAGCTTCCTTTGGATGGTCATAACTGCAGCCAGGTCATTTCCAAGATCCTGTGTAGATTCTACAAGTCGTGTCTTGTCCTTGATCCAGGCCCCTGTCTCGTCACACTCAAGCCCATAATTGTGAAGACTAAGTTCTGAATCCACCTTGTGCTTCTTATCCTCCACCATATCCTTGAATGCCTCCCATCTGTGAGGAACAGAAAAAGGTATTATTTACACAATACCTAACTGTAATTCACAGATTATCTCATGCATGTCCTATAAAACTATTCATGGCACTGTTAATACCTCTTATTGAGGCGAGTCTGACATTCCTTTGCTTCTTTTGATCGTTGGTGTCTGCTGTCCTCTAATTGCTTTGCTGCTTTGTTGACATTGTCCACCAGAGTCTGCATGTTGCCCATTTCTTGAGCAAGAATGCCCAACCTAACAAGACAAGTGAAATTATGTTGATGAAAACTGCAGCATTGAATGAATTTATTTTTGTACTACTTCCCCAGTTACGACCTCCTGTGGAAGGACAGGAATGACAGTAATGTTCATATAACTTTATAATTAGCAGCATAACATACTTAACACCATGAAATACTTGACACAGACTAAAACCAAGTCTCTTAACTTGCACATACCTGTTCTGAACGACCTCTAGGTCTTCCAAGTTCTTTGGTGTCTCTAACCCCACTAGCCATGTCTCCTTCTGTCCCATCCACAGCTCACATGCATCTGTCTCACTGAAAATTGTGTACAGAGCCATGGTGTCCTCCAGCTTTTTCTGTCGAAGCTCTGAGATAGACAGCAGCTCCATGAACAGATCCTTGATGTCCTTCAAGCGGCTTTGGATGTCAGGAGTGTTCTTCAGCTCCTTTGGCAATGAATTGGCCTGCTTGGCCAATGCATCAATGGTGGCCCCGTTCTTAGCTACCTCATCTCTCAGGACACGATGTCTCTTGAGCAACCTCTGTGTGGTATACTCGTCATGCCCAATATCGGCACTACTCATCTGGCGCATGACATCCAATAACCAGACTTTAAGGTCATCAGCATCGCCTTGAAACTGGAAAAATTGCTGGGTGTCCTGGAGGTTCTGTTTGCGAAACGCAGCCAGCTCCTCCAGCTGTTGCCATTGCCTCTGTATGTCGTCCATGCGCTCCTGCACCTTGGGAGCACCAAAATGCTTAGCTTTGACAATTGTCTCACCTTCGTTCATGAGCTTTTTTAGGTGATCACGCCTAGCACCCAACTCATCTTCAAATGCGTTGTGTTTGCTCTGCAGTACCAGCACACTAGTAAGGTCCTTGCCATAATCGAGAGAGGAAAAGATATGTTCTTTCTCTCTGATCCAGCTCTCTAATTCTGCCATCTCCCAGAAAAAGTTCCAGAAGCGGCACGACTGCTCCAAACGGGCTTTGCGTTGTGCTCCAAGCGCACAGAGTTCTTGATAACAAAGTTCTAAGTGCTGTACCCTGTCACAAATAACCTGGGGGTCACAAGGTTTGTAGGCTGCAAAGAGAGAAAGTCAAGATTATGATGGAAAACGTTGTTTTAAATAGCAGTGTTATGTAACTTTACCTGCAAATATATACTTAATATCAACAGTTTATGCTGCTAATAGAACACTAACATGAAAAATCTACTTACTGTCTCCATTTGCAAATTTAAGGGCAGCTGCATTTGCAGAGCGCACTCTCTCTGCTTGTATAGCAATGTCTGCTTCAATTAAAGCATGCTTCTGCAGAAGGTCCTCCACCTCCAATAAATGCTTCCCAAAATCAGGAGACAGGAGCCGTGCCTAATAAGTAGCATTAGTTAATTTACAGAGGAAACAGAGACTTGTTTGTAGAATGTTGCATGAATAGTACGCATAAAATTTAACAATTTAAACACAATTTCCACCTTCATCTCGTCCATCCAATTAATGATGTAAAGCATCTCCTGGAAGATTCTTTGCAATGTGAGATTTTTTTCTAAGCGACCTCTCCGAGCTTTCAGGAGCTCCTGAAGATAGTCCCAGAGTCTTAGGATGTTGTCTTTTCTTGCATCAATCCGTTTGGCATCATGGTACCTCTCTCCCTCTAGCTCTTTAGACAAGGCCACAAGAGCTTGTACTCGCTCTTCATATGCAGCAATGTCTGTCTCTATGGCATCATGTTTTTTCTTTGCTGCCTCTACCGCTGGTAGATCATAGCCAAAATTGTCCTAGAAAAGTAAAGGGTACAAGCATATAACATACTGTAAGATTGTGGCACATGCATGTATTTTCCTTTCTGTTCGATATAACGTGTACATGTACCTGTGCTACCAGTCGCTGGTTCTCCAGAAGCCAGGTCTCTCTCATTGCAGCTTTCCTGTCAAAGCGGCGGGCCATTTGCTCCAGCTTTTCCTGCCTGATTAGCTCATCTCTTAGTACCCGCTCTCTCTCATGTTCAGCCTTCTCCAATCGCTCCCATGCCTGATCCAAGAAAGGCATAGTTAAACTTAAGGGTCATACACCATAAGTGGGTCATGTTTTTACACAGTAGTTAATACAGCAATAAAGATGTATAGCAAATCCTGAAAACCCATCAGACCAGCTGGATGGGGCCCTGCTTTTAGCTGATTCTGCTTCTGTTACACCCCTTAACTTACCCTGTTGATGTCTGCTACCAGTGCACCCTCTTTAGGTGTGTAAACCTTCTGATTGTTGGCTCTCATTCTACTCTGGATTGTGAAAAGCAGTACCTCAAGGTTGCCTTTCTCCTGAAATCTTTGCAAATATTGCAATTTAGTATCAGTGGTGACGTTAATGTCTAGGCAAAGGTAGTGAGGTTAATTATCTTATGACATAATGTTGCTCTTACTTGGGAGGCTTCTCCACAGTACGATATGAATTGAAGGCTTGCAGTTGTTGCTGGACTCCAGTAAGAGAGTTTGCAAGTTTGCGATTGTTCAAGATAATGATGGTTTGCTCAATCCATGTTAAAAGGTCTGAGGAGAGTGTCTCATATTTAGCAATCATCTTTTCCGTCTCACTAGCATGGTCCAGCACCTGCAGAAAGACAGGCCTGTTTGGTACAAGTCTAGTTTTGATGAACAGATTAGCCAGCACACATTTATATAAAGAGAAAAATCTCCACCTTTCCAAGTCTCTTTCCTTCAACTGCCAGAGCTTTCATCTTGGAAAAATAGTGATAGAATGCAACAACATATGTGATGATTGACTTCTCATCTGGGTTCTCTGTAAACACATCTGCAACATGACAAGCACAGGGCTTATGTTTAAAGATGACCATTGCAAATGGATTGTCTGCATGGGTGACATATGGTGTGGGGAGATTTTCTTGCCTTCTGGGTCCAGAAGCTTAGTGACACCAAGTTTTTGCTCAGCCACATTAAAAGCTTGCTGAAGATTATGAGTTGGGTTTGACCTCTGAAGGTTACCATAGTCTACCAGATCGGGCCTAGAGGAATTGGAAATTAAAGGGTTTTTTTGGCTGTAAGTCGGATTTAAAACAGTATTTTATAAAAAGTTATCCTTATCCATTTAAAAATGAATTGAGGAAAAATATGGTCTATTGCACCTGTGCTTGTGTATCAGGGCATTGAAAGCCAAGCCGTCCTTCCAGCATGTGGTGAAGTTGGTAATATTAACATTTGGGTACCTAAGAATATAAAATAACAGCAAATTAAAAACATAAAGTGATGTGAACCACCGATATGATATCTTGCAGGTAGTCAGATAATTAAGAAACACTTACCCAGCTGTCTTCATTTGACACCAAAGGAGGAGGGCATCTTTTGCTGAACGAGTCTCTTGCTTGCCAGTCTGGTCAACTTGTCCTACTTCTACCACAATGTCTTGAATCTATGAGAGGAATTTAATGTGTAATATTGGTGAACTTGTACTAGATTTTTTTGCATAAGATAATGCAAGTGAAATACCAAATTGATTAGGCAAGAGTATTTTTTTTACATTTAACTAATGTCTTCCTTGTAATAATGTTACTTTTTTCCACACAGCTTCAGTTTATTAGAGTCATTTGAGACTCCAGCTCTACAGGTTCTTGCAGACATTAAAACCTGCAATAATTTTCTGTTTGTAATACTCTGAAATATCCAAGAGGAAAAGTCATTTTCTTCCCTCTTCTCTCCTTTACTCTTAAAGGAATTAAATTAGGCAGCAATGTGAACTCTCTGGATTAAACAGTAGTTATTAAAAAAAATATATAAACATTGCTTAACGTCTGACAATACAAAAAGGTTGGTCTACTATAACACCAGATAAAAGATAATGGTGAGGGATCAGATAAAGTAATAATCTCACCTGGAAGCGAAGAATGATTGTCCAGATAAGCCCCAAGATAAGGCGATGATTTCCATCTACGATATCATGTGATCCCATGTTCTCCAAGTGCACCCTCTGTTCCCTTAGAAACTGCAAGGCCTTGTCTACATTCTCCAGACAGTGGATCCTCATTCGACCTTTAGTTGGCCTGGGCTGGAAAATACCAATATAGACTACAGGATAAGTGCACGCTTAAGTGTCCATTTGTAAACAGTTAACTTGTGTTTTTGATTTAATTTAGTAAACATTCTGATTTAATTTAGTTTGTACCAACAGATGCTTACCAGCCTTTCACCTGACAGAACCTCCAGTAGTTTGATTAGCATTTGTCCATCCCGCAGGTCTAGGTAGAGGTCTGATACCCGACGGCTTACTCTAGCCAGAATAGAATTCACCCATTTTGTAAAGGTCTTCTTTTGCACAGCTTCTCTTTCATCTGGAGAGCAGATTGACAGAAAACTACTTAAACTGTTCTAGCATACACTATAAATGCTGTTTTTTTTATTTAATGTTCATCTTTAAGATATTTCATTTGACCAGATACAGGGGTACCACAACAATGTCAACAACTGCTTAGCCTTGCAGTGTGAGGCAATATGCATATCACCTTTCTAGTGATAAACATTAAATGTAGTCGCTTAGCCAAAGACCATGGAATTTTAACAATCTGTGCATGTCTTTGCTCACATTACACAAAAAACGATTTGTACACAGTATTAAAAAAATACCTTCATGATCTTTCACATACAAGTTAAAATGCTGCATTTTTAATGAAGTTTTATAAATCATTCAGACCTTATGACAACAGAATTCAGGAAGCAGTTGTGAGAAGAACAAGGTAGCGACTGGATGAGAGAGTATAGCTAAAGTATTGCAGGGAAAAAAAACATCCGAATGGAAAGCATTACAAAATCTGGGAGTGAGGACTCGTGCTTTTAAGATTGTGCTCCATGAGACCCTTGAGAGTGGCAAGACAGCCTACTCTGTTTTCCACTTTAACTACATATGGTTAAACCATTTTACTGCACTGTTTCGTCCTACAGACCCTCGTTTGTATATCCATCAATATAAAGAAAATGTTGACACTAAGAATATCAAAGAATAAGCCTCTGAATTTCTACATTTGGGAAAGTAAGGTACATTACCAAAGGTCTGCCACATTAACACTAACGTTGGCCAATTTTTAAATATTTATGACAATTAGAAAATGCAAACACTCTTTAATGTCAGGTTCTCTGCAGGACACAGATGGAGCTCTGTTAAGATCTTTCACATGCACATATAAGGCATCATAATTATCCAGACAAATGGCTACATTGTGCCATTAACAGTTAGTGGATGACCTATGTCAGCCTTCTGCGTGTTAAAGCAATAAACACACAATTAGACAACCCCCTTATTGTCATTATAGCATGGCTTACATAAGCATTTAGAAGAAACAATTATCCAGATTCAAAACATAGATTTGAACCACCGCCCTAATCACTGACCTTAGCCTTATCCTAAAGGTTTCAGTTTCCCTTTGTAAATACTACCAAAACATGTTTGGTTTTTTAAGCTGATTTCTTTTTTCTGGAACAAAGTGATTGATACCCAGCTAGTAGAGTCCACACGGTTAAATGAGCACTCAGGTACATGTGCTGTAGACATGCATTCAACAAAACAACTGCATTTTTCATCAACAGTCTCTGCCAAGTCCATAATTTAGACTACAGTCTTAGTTAAACTAAATATAACTAACATTGTATTTGCTCCACATTATGGGGACACTAAACATTATCCACCATCCACAGCATGGTTTAAAACTCCTCTTGAGGTCTAGCAACAAATCATTGAATTATTTATACTGATGGATTTTGTAAAGGGGAGGGATGTGTTTTGTGCTACAGTCAGCACTTGCTTCAAAAACATACAGTATGTTTAATGGTGCCTATCGCGAAACATTAACCTTAAGCGAGTGAATTAGCAATACGATCAGCAGTGGAGGTCACAGTACTACAGTCGACTTCACACAATAATCAGAAGAGGAGCAGCAGAGTTGTAAAAAGAAGCACACCGTTGCACAGTTCAACAGTATAGTTACGACAGCTATAAAATAATATCTGTAAAGCCTTCCCTTCCCATTGACAATTTCCCAGAACAGAAACAAAGTGAAATATCCCCTAATTTTTGTGAGCAGTGTATTTATCTGTTACTGTAGCCTTTTATCTCAAACCAGTGTTCCCTTTCTCCTTGATTTCTAATTAATAACACATTTTAATCTGCAGAACTGCCACTCATTGGATTGTTTTTCTTTATTGTCTCATGCTGAGTAAACTCTGGAGACTATTGTGTTTGAACAATATCTGAAGTGCATGACTTTGGACTGGTACCACATGATTGGATAGATCAGAATATATGTACTGACCCACAAATATATATGCTGTCAAACATTGTCCCAGCAGAAATTAGTTGACATTCAGGAGTAACGACCTTATTGAGTTTAACAAATAACAAATCTACTCAAAACTGAGTCGGAGCATCTTCCTAAGAGCAAGACTCACTGTCAAGCGGTGCTCACAATCAGCAGTAGCAAGTACCCACTGACAGTGGTTTAAGGTACAACCCAACCCAATTATCTATGCACAAGGCACTAATTTCTATTCTGTCTTGCCAGAATTGATAATTCATCAGAATTGATGACAGTACATGTACTGTCATGTGAGAGACCAAGAGCTAAATGTAAAGCAAATAAAACCTTTTTCGTCTTCAAAAGGTCACGTGTTTCTATAAATATAATTATAATGCAAGACACAAGACAATAACTTAGGAATAGGAAATATGAGATGAGGAATGAGAGTAATGGGAGACCCCTGAGAGCAGTAGTATTTATATCTGTCCATACCCCCACCCCTATAACTTCTCCCTCTTTCAATACAAAATATTACACATTTGTAATGTTTACATAGATTAATCTCTCAGCTAATGTACACATATTCTGAATAAGCAGAATAAGATTTTTCCTCCTATTTGAAATTTATAGGTTAAGTCAAATTAGTCAAAATATCTTCAGTTACAGCTTCATTTCATAGGGATATTGTGTTGTGTTGATTGTAAGTAACTGACACCAATCTATCATTTAATCATTGCCAGATAACTTGTTATATGGATTACATATACATGTACTCTTTTTTATATTAGCTAGTAGGTTTTATGTGGGAATTCCCACTAACTTCACAATAACTATATTTGTCTGGGTCAACAGTTACAGCTAGCTCATTTTGTTGATGTTTGTACTAAGTTATAATAATGTGTTTTTTAAAATCAGAGCTCCAGTTTGTCCAGTCAAAATCCCTCCAAAAGTACCAATGCAACTTTTCAGTGCACCAAACCAAACATATTCAGATTCCTACAATATTCTATACTTGTACACAACCACAACTATAGTCTGCATCACTCTGCAAAGTATGTAATGCCAAAAGTGTAAACAACTGCAGTGAGTAAGAAACAGGTCTGGCCACCTATAATTACCACCAAACAGAAAACACAAAATGTAAACTCCCCCTTCATCAACAATACTTAGGATACAGTGAGTATGGTGTCTTATAGAGCGAGTCTGGCAGGGGATGTAACCAAAAAAGAACTCTACCTTGAAGCTGTCTGAACCTCCCATCTAAGATGGAGTTGAAGCAGATGTTTGAGGTGCTAGAGCTTAGCCAGCGGGTACGTCTCATGTTCTGCGAGGATAGGGATGAAGGAGGTTTTTGTGGAGAGGACCGGGATGGTCTTGAGGTATTCACAGATGAAGAGGATGAGGACAAGGAGTAGGCAGAGAAGGTCATGGTAGCTGAAGTTGGCAGAACACCATTCTTCTTAGGCAAATTCTTAGGTTTATGCATGGTGTGCCCATTGGTCTTAGGTGCTGTTTTGTTATTGCTTTGCTCAGCTTTAGAAACAGGCGGTGTGCTCCTGCTCCTGGTAGCTGGCGTGTTGACCCGAATGGGGACCTCTTTTCCAATGGAGCAGGCATTGGAGCAAACAATGTTGGTCTCTCTGCTGGTCGTCAGGCACAGCTTCACTTCCCTCAGCTGATGCTGGTTTACAGGAATGGCGCGACACAGACATGGGCTGCTCATCCTTGGTCCAGCAGCAATGCACACATCTCAGCGAAACAGCTCAACTGATGCAGAGTGGTACAGATTCTCTTGCTCTCTCTTAGATAACTCCTCTCCTCTTTATCTGCCCCATACTCCCACCCTCCCCGTGTCTCTCACTCTCAGGCATTGTGAGGAACAGTATGATTCTCCAGGGCCCAACTCATGCATATAATATATCCTTGCTGACTTCCTCCTTTCCACAAGACATAAACTTCCGATCTCATGGAATGCAAAGCATTTTCTTGATTTAAAACAAATTTATAAACATTGGCCTAAAGACCCATTAGCAAAGATGCAAAAGCATGATTGTAGCGTCATTTGTTTCACCAGTCATTTGTTAAAAATATTTTTTAAAGGTGTTTAAAAATAGCCTGTGTTAAAAATGTGCCACATAAGCAAATTGTATGTGCTCTGAAGACTATGTTTCTCCACATTCATCTATAATGTAAAATACAAGTCTGTTTATTCACTAGCACTACAGAAACCATCTCACTCTGAGTCTGCCTATCCTTCACTCAGCCGGGAAACGCTAATTGTATTAAGCAATGATCACTGCACATTGCTGAGCACATAACACCAGCTCTCACTCAGCATCATGTTCAGACCTTAAAGACACAGGCCACAACAGCAACACTATAACAGATAAACTATTCTTCTTCCCAGTACACTATACAACGGAGTAATGCATGTTTTAAACAGACCTCTACAATTCTGCTGTCCTTTAAATCAATATTTAAAAAAACATTTTGTGTGCAGGGTGTGGACGTGGTGTTTAAATCGACACACACATAGTGTTCTTAAATCATACTCAGCTGTAGCATGTATCTCCCAATTTTAAAGTTAAATTCTAATTCTAGAAACCTTACATATGTGTCTCTGTACAGAGCTATTTTAAAACCCAAGTTTCAGAGTAGCCAACTTCCCAAGTATGACAGCAATGACTGGCACTTAATGCCTCAAGCTTGTACAAAAGCATGCAGGGCAGCTGTCCAGCTCCATCATACAAAGCATGTTGGGCATGTAGGTTTGGTTAGCTGGTATACAAGTTAAAAAGTAGAAGAGATTGTAAGGAGAGGGCTCTATCACCCGAGTTCAGACATGTATTGTACCCACAACAGGAATAAAATGTACATCACAAAAAGCACAGAGATCCTACATATGAAAACAGAACGTAACTCACCTGCAAGAGCTTTGATGCGTGAACGCTCAAAGATCCGGACTGTGCTGTTGTCATTGTCCAGTTCCTCATCAGACAGCTCGAAGCGTGTGTTGATCCGGCTGTATTGCTGTGTGATATCTATATTGTCAAAATCAGTGGTCGAGGTCATGGCTGGGTAGGTGAGGGGAGGCCAGGAGACCTCAAGGCAGTGAGGAATGAGGCAAAAGATTGGTCTGAAAAAGAAAAAATGACTACACTTTACATATATGCTGACATACTCATACTTGATGCAGATGTCAACTTTTGATCTGCTTGAATGCACGACTATTGAATCACAATATCCATGCAGTCATATATAAAAGTTTTAAAATGTGATAAAAAAAAAAGGAAAACAACCCAACACATACTAATGGCAGCAAATGTAACATGCAGCGCAGACAAACTAGGTAAGTGTGTACGTGTTGCTCCGTGGAATGAAAGCTAAAGCTAAGTGGCTATGATAGCTCTATCTTTGTAAGACATGCTGGTTTTTCCTATCCTTATCACCCCAGTCAAGGGCTAGGCAACCCCTCTGAGTAAAATAACATGGTATTCTACTAACGTCTTCGTCACACACTACGTATTTTGAGCTAGTGTACACGTCTATTAGTTTAGGCTTTAGTCTCACAAGCTCTGATTCAGATATGTATAAATCTTTTATCCATTTAGTGCTGACTGGCAAGCAACTGGCTTCAGATTATTTGGGCCCCATACTGGTTGTGGAATTACAATCCCTGGATTTGTTATGACTATTGTATTTGACACCAAACTTTACTAGGTTATCGCATGCCTGTACTATACCTAACTATGTAGGTATGTGTGTATATTCATTAACTAATTCAATGCTCAAATAATTAAGCTAAAATGTAATCATACCTACATGATTATGAAATAATCACGTGTAGCTTTTGGGCAGTACAAAAAAAGTCATGAAAGTTGTCAGAACAAAAGAATGAATGTCTGTGTTCAGAGGAGGGGCCCTGCTTCTGACCACTATATCAGCAGGTTGCAGAGAGAACGTTATCAGAGAATGACGCTCACTCCCTCAGCGGGAATTCCCTTATCACAGCCCCCAGAGTCTAGTCCTTCTCTCACTATCCATGGTCTCAGTCTATGATCATGTTTACGTTCAAACTAATGTAGCTCTTGCTAAGACCAGGTTGGTTATTTATTAAGTATTCTACTGGTACTTCATTCATAAAACTGGTATTACTATAGATACATTCACAGTTATGTAATAATCACCTTATCTAATGCATAACTGCAAACCCTACATTATTTCAAGTAGCAGGTGTATACTAGGTCTGAACCTGAAAAAAACACCTAGCTAGAAACCATAGATCAGTTATTTTCTTTGTTTATTCTTTGTTAATATCTAATCAGTATATGTCGCTATTCACAACAGAAGAAAAGCTCCACTGACACATTCAGAGCAACTAATTAACCTAACGCATGTCTTTGCAATGTGGGAGGAAACCGGAGTTCCCAGTGTAAACCCACTCAGACATGGGAAGACCATCCAGATCTCTGGAGCTTCCACTCACTACCTGCACTGCATGTCTCAGATATTTTGTCTATATTGACATCATAGCATCGACCAGTTGCTTCATGATGTGAATCTCCCATTTCACACAAATGCTCTATTGGATTAAGATCTGGTTACTGTGGAAGCCAGTTGAGTACAGTGATGTTCAAGAAACCAGTTTGAGATTATTCAAGCTGTGTAACATGGCATGTTATCCTGCTATAAGTAGCATCAGAAAATGGTACACTGAGGTCATAATGGTATGGACACGGTCCTAAACCATAATCAGGTAGCCTGTACTATTTAAGCAATGCTCAGTTGGTAGTAAGGAGCCTAAAGTGTGCCAAGAAAATATTTCCCACACTATTACATCACCATGACCAGCCTGAACCATTGCTACATGGCATGATGTGTCCATGCTTTCATGTTTTTTTACTCCACATTCGGATGCTACTGTCCGAATGTCGCAGCAGTAGTAAAGACTCATCAGATCACACACCGTTTATCCAATCATCTGTTGTCCAGTTTAGGTAAGCCTGTGCGAATCATAATCTCTTTTGGCTATTCTCGGCTGGCAGGAGTGGCACCTGGTGTGGTTTTATGCTGCTGTAGCCCAACTGCTTGAAGATTTAATGTGTTATATGTGCATATTCAAAATCGTTTGTCTGTATATATGTATATACAGTGCATCCGGAAAGTATTCACAGCGCTTCACTTTTTCCACATTTTGTTACGTTACAGCC
>JAUZSU010126199.1:0-29436 GCA_034780255.1 Parotocinclus maculicauda | reverse complement strand
GTTCAGTTCAACGTTCACGAAAAAATGAGCGTGTTCAATGAACGCGTTCTTTTGAACTCGTTCACGCACAACACTGAAAGAGTGTATTTAAGAGGCTGCATTAAAAAAATTTCATTCAGCAAAAACACTATAAAAAAGTGTTAGCCAACTTATGTGAAAAATTATTTTGAAAAATGGACTAGACAGTAGGGAAGGGAGAGTAATTTTTTTTCCTTTACAGAATGGAGATAAAGGTGTCTGTTGAAGGTGTTCAACGCATTGTGTGTGGTGTAACTGAAAAGACAACATGTCAGGAAATGGTCCTTGCCTTGGCAAAGGTTCTAGGTAAGCAGTCCCTTATACTCCTATGATTTTTTTCCTCAGTTAAAATATTGGTTATCTGTAGTACGTCACAGAAACAAAATACTGTCTACATGCCATACGTTTGTTTGTATGGCCATTTCTGCCACACCCAGTGCTAAAAGGTGCATATGGTCAAACGTACAACTATACAAATGAAAAGTGTAGGGTTTTTTTTCCTATCCGCTGTCATTCTGTGAGCTTGCTCAAGTTGGGATTGGATATTAGAATATAATACAAAATTGTTACGCTGCTTTGAGACAATACTCTGCTGTATATAGAGCAATAGAAATATCTGACATTGACAAACCTCATACATAGTGATTAAAGTTTAAGACCATTTGGGACTATTAGACAGCACAGGATGCTAGGCAGGAGCCAGTCCTAAGGAGACTACAGTCCACACAAGCTGTGAACAAGGTCCATTCAGTTCTTTAGTTTATTAGCCAATTCCAACCCCTCTAAAAACAATTACTAATTGTTTTATGGATTGGTTTTCCATTGTCAAGCAGCTATACAGTTGCACTTAATATACGAGTCAAATACATGTTTCTGCAGTAATCTGACTGTTGAAGTGACCATGTAAACCATGTATTTAAATCAGGTAGAGAAATCCAGTAAAAAGTGCTGGATTGTATTTTAGTAGTCAGATTGTGCATGTAGGTTTTCTCAGTCTGAGCATGCATGCAATATAACCGATAGTATAGCTACTGCAGAAGCAGGGAGTAAAATTAAACAGGATTGCTAGGTCTGCTCGTTTGAAGAGACACTGCCTCTTTTGGGCTTATTTACAAAGGCATGGTTGCTTATTTATCTCACCAGGTCTGGCAACCCTGGAATTAAACACAGCACCTGCAAAACCGCTACCAAACACATTTGTGGAGTATCAGTATCACTCAAACTTATACGGAGTAATTTTAATTTCAAGTAGTACTTAAAGTTCACATCACATTTTTCTATGAGATTATGGGCTGGTAGAAATCAAATTATTGTCCAAATCATGTAAACCCAGGGTTTTTTCATTATTTGATTACCCAAGTGCATGTTACTTACTGATCAGGTTACTGACCAAATCTAATTTCCCCCACTGTCAAATATCAGCTAGAGTGGTGTCAAATACAAGTGGATGGAATCTAGAAACGTGCAAAAGCAAATGCTTGTACATGAATGATAGTGATTAAAAATGCACATCACCAGCTGGCAGCCTGATCAGATTATCTGGGTCTTGCAGATGTCAGAAAAACACATCAGCAGGCCACCATATTGCTTACTGTAATGTTTGGTGGATGATGAATAATGGTCTCAAACTGGAACCAAAGGAAAAACTAGTGCGCTTGCAAATTCGTGAAAAGTTTCCCATATAAGCTCAGCGTCTCACAATTGTCTCTCAGGGTCAAGTGTAGACAATTTAAATAGTATAGGTTGCAATAATATGAATGGTTTGGACAGAACTCTGAACTCAAACCCTTCAACATGAACATAAAAGTTCCAATTATTGTGTTTCCAGCTGCAAGCAGGCCAACCTCTCAGTGCCTGACCTCAGTAATGGTCTTGTGGTCTGTACAAACATGTTCTTAAATAATATAGTGCAAACCCTTCCCAGAATATAGAAGGGCTGAGGTGGACACACCAATTATCAATAGTAATGACCACAGTTTTATAGTTATAGTTATAAACCAATTGCACAGACTTAACATATTTCATTCTAATACACGATCTATCCATGCATTTTTGGCTTTCGACAAGCATCAGGTTTACAAAAAAATATTTAAATATGAAATAGCCCCATATTTTTTGTGTGAGCAGTGTATTCTATTAAGTGTTATGGTTTCCCCCTACACAAGGTCATAGCAGTACATTACTGTATTTTTTATAATTATTGTAAATTTATCTATTTAAAAAAAAAAAAAAAAAAATCATGTGTTTACGAGTTAAGGCTTTGGACTGAGTTTTCTTGTGAAAATATCCTTTACATTATATTATTTATATATATTTACAATACAGTAGCATCAAATATACTATGTAACTATGGCAATGTCTTGTCAACAACAAACAATATTTACATTGTATAAGTAACGTTAGAATAAAGGAAACAGTAAAGTATCTATCTTTTTGAAGTCTTAATATTACTACTTACAATGTGCACTACTTTCTTTATAGGTCGCACAGGGCGCTACACTATGAAAGAGACGTTCAAAGGGTATGAGCGCAATATGGCTCCTCATGAGCGCCTCTTACAGTGTCTGGAGAAATATGCTGAGCAAGCCAAGGAGGTTGAGCTTACCCTACACTATCTAGGACCCTCTCAAACAGACACATCAAACCAACCACGGGTTAATTTAAGACGAGCCGAGAGAGGATGGAATGTGCATAGAGGTAATCTAGGAGCATCCCTCCAGCGGCAAAGTCTCCCTCCACTTTCACGTCTCCAGTTCCAACCTCCCCCTGAAGAACTGAAGAGGCCCAAGAGGAAGTCACTAATACTAATGGAGGAAGCATGGAGCTGGCTGGAAAGCCTGGGCAGGGGTGGGAAGGGGTATTCAATCAGTGATAAGGGAAAAAGCTTGAAGAATTACAGAGATGAACAACTGGATAACACTGTGGTCAAGCAAGAGAAAATGGCCCAGGCCTCTGGGGTACTGCAAGGAAAAAACAAAAACCACAAAAACAAACCAGATAGCATGGCTATAATTACCCATGTTGAAAACAAGCGCGAAGACGAGATGGGTGGAGGAAACAATGAATGTCAGCAAATGGTTCCAAAAAATGAACGGTCGGATAAAGAGCAGGTAAAGGTTTCGCATCATGACAGAGCCTTTGAACCAGAAAACAAACTGAGACGATTAATCATCCAACAGCAGGCTCAGCTGGACGAGCTCAAGCGCAACACAGAGTTCACCGATGAGCAGATTTACATACTTGAAAGGCAAGCAGAAACCACATCACGGATGTCTGAGGAGGACGAGCAGCTTGAATTTTGGCTCAATGAGCTGAGGGCTGAAGAGGGCTATGAAAAAGACCTGCAGAAGCAGTTCCTGAAGTTGAAGGAGAAAGCCGCAGAGTGCAAAAATAATTTAGAAGAATATAAAATCAAACTGCAGCTGCTGACTCGTACAAATGGGAGACATTCACAGTGCCAACAAATAAACCCACATGAAAACAAGAGCACCACAGGATATTTTGAACCAACAGAACAGAAAACAGCAGCTGAAGGCCCAACTGTACGTAAGGAGAAGAGCGTAATTACTAAAGTGGAATCGAGGCTCCCCTATGTTTTTGTGACTGCAAATCAGATAACCGAATCTCAGCCAAGTGGGCCCTCAGAACTTAGGGAATGGTGGAGTCGATGGACTGAATCTCAGAAGTCCAAATCTGGGTTCGTGCCAAAAGTTGTCCACCGCTCTGAAATCAAAATTCACCTTGGAGGCACAAGGGTTTAAAAAGAAATTGTATCCATATTACACATTTATCATATGCAAGTTTGAAACGTATGCTGACACTCAACCATATACTTGTCTTAAATATAAATAAGTTCAGTTCAAATAAAAATATTTTCATAAACACTTTTATTTCAATTGTTTCATTCAAGACCATTAACAAAAGTATAGAGGAGAACCTGTGGCTCAGCAATAACCCACTGATCTCCGGAGAAAATTCATAACAGTAATATTTCAGTTTCAGTAAGGAGCACAGCAAATATTCTCTATCCACATTAATTGAAATCCTGGTCTTGCAGACTTTGAAGGGGAACATTTGTATTGTTTAACCGCATTTATTTAATGATTACATAGATTTGCTTTCTGGTTATGTATCTCCCTCTAAGAAAAAGCACACATTGTGTATAGCACATTTCTTCCACAGCTCAAAGGGATGCAGTCCAGTATTAGCCCAACTTCAGAGGAATAAAAAGCAACCCTAAGCCAGATTGTACAATTTTGGCAGCCGTCTGGGAATAGTGGATAAATTTTGTGCATTTTTAAATATAGTCTTTAGGCACCTTAATCTTTTATTTTATTCATTAACAGTATGTGAAATTGAATTTTAAAAAAGTAAAAGACTATGTGCAAAAAGAAGAAAAAAAAAAAAAAGAAATATGAGAAGCCGCTAGGAATTCTGCACTTGGAGGAGGTAAAAAGAAGAACAAGGAACTGGAAGAACAAAGAGCTTAAAAAAAACCCAACAAAAAACACAGAAAAGGCCATTCAAGACAAAAATGGTGCCCAAGCAGCCTTAAACTAGAACACAGTTTTCAGTTTTGCTTCAGATCCAAGTGGTTGTAAAAGCGGTGCGAAACAATTATGCAGGAATATAATCAGGAGAGTGTGAAACAGCTACCCTAAATGAACCCAAGAATGTGATCTGGAAGAGTCATTCTCAACTTGGCGAGTGCATTAAGAGAAAAGACGAAACAAAATTACAGAAACGGGGAAGAAAACACAACCCTCTTTCACATTTCTTCAACTGAGACTGGGATGTGGGACGAAGGATAAAATGGGTGCAGAATTCCACACTTTCATTTTGCACTGAGATTGGAACACATTAAATATCGGTTGTCTGAACCTCAAACGCTTTCCTTCCCCAACACTGTCCTCAACACTTTGCTCTTAATTATTTAATACTTGATACTCACACTGAATGCACACAAACACTAACTAGAAACTGTCATTGAAGACAAGCTTGCAAACTTCACACAAATATGAAAGGGTCGACACGATGAGTGGATTTGTTTGAAGGGGTTTCTGGGCTAAGGGAGTGGACCCAGGTTCACTGGTCACCGATAACATTCAAATCACCTTGTTTCTACATGTATTGTCCAGTTTATCCATTTCCCATACAGGTGCATTCTGCAAGTGGTGCGTTAGTATACATTGCACTTGTACAAGTGTTTTAAACACCTCTGTGTCACTGTTGGATTGAGAATGAAGGACTAAAACTACATAGAAACAGATGAACCACTGTCTCTAACTTTACATCTACAAGGTGGACCAACAAGGTAAATTGCTCTCATACAGTTGACAGTAACACCAGTCCTGCTTCAGTGCCGAGACTCACCCACCAACAAATATCTGTTTTACCTGCAGTAGCCACTCTGAGGGTCCTGTCTTTTGAGGAACAGGGTGAAAGGGGGGGGGGGTGACTTAAAAACTAACAGATGGACTACAGTCTGTAATTGCAGATCCATAAAGTGCACCTATATGGTAAGTGGAGCTGGTAAAACGAACAGTTTGTGTAGAAACATGGAGGTGATTTTAATGTGATGGTTGTATGTGTATAGCTCTGTGTGTTACTGATGTTTAACAGTGCAAATCCCTTCCCTGTCCTATAGTCTTGATTGCTTCTATTCTCTGAGGTGCTGTTGCCATTATGGAGAGGAAAGAACGGTGAACAGTAGATCAGTCAATCACACCAGTCTGACGAGGCTTCCTCTCTACATTAAAGCCCTGAAAAGATAAGACAAAATATCAAGTGTTAACCAGATCACATCCAGAACTGGACATATCACTGTGTATGTGTTAAAAAAAACCACAACTTTATATGTCGATGTCTTGTCATCTGCTGCATTTCATTTTGTGTTTTTTGCAGAATTATCTGGTAATGTTTGCCAAGTGTGTTTTAGTGCTGGTACCTTGGCTGGTATAAGCCCGTTAAGTCTTCATAATATTCACAGGTTGGTTCACAAATTTCTAAGTTTTTTGAGCAACCTCCAGCTTTTCAAAAAGACAAACCACCTCCAGAGATGTAAACTCTGAGGTTGGTGGCTGAATTGTGTCTCATGGAGCAGTTTGTTTACTCATTTTTAACCTCAATCATGGGCTTTTAAGTAGTATGCTGGCTTGGCTTGTGGTGCCCGTTCACTCCATGCACAGCAGTCTGTTGTACCTGGCTACAGGACGCACTGAATAGGTGAACAAGCCTTTTTTTTTCCCCTTTCTTTTTTGCAGAGTGAGCAACCATCAAATCAAATATAGACGATGCATATCACATACTCCTCCTTGCTCATCAGCAATAATAGAAATGAGCATTCCAATATGAAACTATATATAATAAACTAGTACATTATTTCAGGAGATTACCTTTGAGTTATCAGGACCCCGGGGCTGTCTAATTATCACCAGACGTGGAGCACTGGCATCGTCCAGGGTAATGCTCTTCAGTCGGTTAACCAGGCGGTCAGGCCGAGGTGTAGCAATGGCCTTGGGGCCCTCACTGGGGTGGAGAAAAACAAAATTAACATCAGCAAACAGAGTAAATTATGAATACATTCATTTAAAGAAGCAGCAGCTCAACAGCAAAAAATAAATGCTGACCATGTTAATTTCACAGTGGGGTCAAAATTGTAGGATATTAAAAAAATTTATGGTGGAAATAAGTATTTGGTCACCCACAAACAAGCAAAATTTCTGGCTCTCACAGACCTGTAACAACTTCTGTATTAATGGTACCGGTTTGACTTTGTTATCTTTGTATAAAAGACACCTGTTCACAGTCCCAAACAGTCAGACTAAACCTAACCATGACTATGACCGTTGAAGGACACCAGGAAGAAAATTGTAGACCTGCACCAGGCTGGGAAGAATTAATCTACAACAGGCAGCAGGTTGGTGTGAATAAATTAACTGTGGGAGCAATTGTAAGAAAATGGTAGACACACAAGATAATTGATAATCTCCCTGGGGATCTGGGGTTTAACGCAAGATCTCATCCTGTGGGGTCAAAATGATCTTGAGAACGGTGAGAAAAAATCCCAGAACTACACGGAGGGACCTGATGAATGACCTGCAGAGAGCTGGGAGTAAAGTAACAAAGGCTACCATTAGTAACAACGCAGAGAGGGACTCAAATCCTGCAGTGCCAGCCGTGTTTCCTTGCTTAAGCCAGTACATATCCAGTCCTGTCTCAAGTTTGCCAGAGAGCATATGGATTATCTAGAAGAGGACTGGAAGAATTTCATAGAACTTTCTGGTAAAAACTCAACTCGCTGCATTTGGAGCAAGAAGAATGCTGAGTTGCATTTCAAAAACACCATACCTACAGTGAAGCATGGAGGTGGTAACATTATGCTTTAGGGCCGTTTTTCTGAAAAGGGGACAGGACAACTGATCTGTCTTAGGGGAAGAATGAACCGTGCCACATATCTTGAGATTTTAAGCCAAAACCTCCTTCCATCAGTGAGAGCATCGAAGATGGAACCTGGCTGGGTCTTCCAGCTTGACAATGATCCCAAATACACAGCTCAGGCTCCGTAAAGCCAGTCTCTAGACCAGAACCCCATAAACCATTTGTGGAGGGAGTTGAAAGTCCGTGTTGCCCAACGACAGCCCCAACAAGTCACTGTTCTAGTGGAGATCTGCATGGAGAAATGGGCCAAAATACCAACTACAGTGTGTACAAACCTGGTGAAGACTTACAGAAAACGTTTGACCTCTGTCATTGCCAACAAAGGTTATGTTACCAAGTTTTGAGTTGAACATTTGCTACTGATCAAATACTTATTTATTTTCCACCATAATTTACAAATAAATTCTTTGAAAATCCTACAATGTTGATGTCCTGTTTTTTTCCCATTTTGTCTCTCATAGTTGAAGTGTACATATGATGAAAATTACAGACCTCCCTCATCCTTCTAGTAAAAGAACTTGCACAATCAGTGGCTGACTAAATATTTGTTGGCCTCACTGTAATTACCAGAGACTTCAGCAATCTGTCATCTGTTCATGAGGTATAATTTTACATAGTCAAATGTAATTTTCTTTAAACCTGCAGCTACCCCAATGTTTAATCATGTAACTGATTAAACAAGTGCTGTAAGGTGTACATCCTACTTTGAGTGGGAATGAAAACTGGCTAATTCAAGACCTTGGCTTTGAGGTTGCCATCTTGCCACACAATTCTTGACACTGTTTGCAAGAAGTGTAGTATTTTCTTTAGTAATGAATCTAATATCTGTATTTACTAATGTGCAGTGGCTGACCTGACTCTGCGGACGCTGCAGGCACTACATTTCCCTGTACGCTGGTTCAGGATGACCGAGAATTCAACCTCATCCCCTGCCTGGAGCTCCAAGCCGTCTTGAACCTCTTTCATGTGGAAGAACAGTTTCTTACTCTCTCCCACCTCATACGTGATGAAACCAAACTGAAAAATAAAATAACCACGTGATAGGTGAAATACATTGCTGCAAGTACAGAATGCTAAACTCTTACAGTTAACACGTACTAAAACTCTTCAATACCTGGTCTTTAACACACTCTACCAGAGCTCGGCGCTGTGGAACAATGTTGCATGCCATCCTCTGCCCGGTTTGAGGCACAGTGCACAGCTGGAACTTTACCAGTTCTCCTTTCTGAAGGCAGTCCCGCTTATTGGTCATGCCCACAATGCCAAATGGATAATTCTGACTCTTACTGGATCCTGGCAGAATACAAGCAAAAATGTAAGAGAATAATATTCCAAAAAACCTGGAGCTTCATAATCCATGAAAGTGTGGCATCAGAGTTGATGCAGGGATTCTTGGACATGTGTTAGTAACACAGCTACTTTAGGATTTTGAATTGGAAGGGAGATTACAGAAAATTAATTTACATACCTTCTTCAAGTACTTCAATGAGGCCCTGGTATTCTGTCTGAGATGGGTCTACACTACGCAGAGGCCGGACCACCTTTCCCAAAAAGACGGTACTGCCAATGTCCTCACCTGGTCCATTGACTTTAAACACAAAAAAAATGTTAACACCAGAATGCTGGTCATGTTCGGTCATTTATCATGCATTCCTCAAAATACACGTCTCAAAGATTTGCAAATATTTTAAAACTAATTCTAAGAGGATCCCAAAAGAACTGCTGGACAATCTGATCCTGTCCATGCCCCATTACTGAAAGTGTGTTTTGGCAGGGTGACCATACACCCTATTGAACAGTCAATGTGGGGCGCACTCGTCCAGTTTGACATGCTTCTGTTCGACCCCATGAATGTCACTTGTTACTAAATCACGATAATTGTTTTACATTTGCATAAACGAACAACTTTTCGACTTTATTTGCTTTACTGATTATCTTGTTTAATTAAATAAAATCATATATGTTTCTTTTTTTAATCACTATATATTCATTTTGAAATATATCCTAATTTTTGAGCAGTGAAATTGAAACAAACATCCATACCTGGTGGGACTTTGGTGACTTTCTCAGCACTGACTTTGTTCCCTTTGCCCTTTGCCAGAGTGTATTCCACAGTATCACCCAGCTCCAAGTTGTCAATGCCACCACACATCTCACTGTATGCCAAAGTAAAATACATCAAGAACTAACACAAACTCTATTAATTAGAAATAGCGGAGTCACAAGTTTATTTTCACTGAAGAAATTAGTACCTATAGTGAAAGAAGATCTCCTGTTCATGATTAGCTGTTTCAATGAAGCCAAAGTTGTCCTTCAATGTTGCTATGTAGCCCAGGAGCCTCTTTGAGTTATTGATGCGATTTAAAACCTTGATGGACACAGCACTCTGCTGGCCAGTGCGCTTCACCTCACTAATGGAAAACTCCACCTTAAGAGCATCACACATACAAGACAAAATTAACAGGATTCGTTTCAGAGATTACCACGGATCCAACAATGGCTTTACCACTGTATGGACACAATACACTGGTAGTATTCTGTGGACTGTATAAGACCCAATTGTTCTTTTAAATAAAAAAAATAAAAAAAATAACAGAGTACCTTGTCTCCTAGCTGAGGAAGCATTCCACCCTCTAGGTCTTTGATATGATAGGGCACAGTCAGTTTCACTCCACAGTCTTCATACACAAGGACTCCTTCCTCAGCATCCTACAAAAAGTGATACAGTGCAAGACAGATTACATCTCTACTGATTCCGATTTATACCAATCAGCCACAACATTAAATAATCAGTAATAAAATAAGCCAATAACCAGATAATGGAAAAGCTCCAGGTTTAACTGATTCAGGCCATAATCAGATTTCTACAATGCAACCTGACAATATTCTCACAGAAAGAGGCGATATGAACTTTATACTTTAATAATTAATTTCTTCATTAGATTTAATTCATGGCTTATTTAGATACTTAACTCATTTAATGTGTTTGAGTCTCATTTCACAGATGTGGCTTTTAATTTCAGATCCAGCAAACATTAAATCAGGTCTACTGAAAAAAGGCCCCAAAAAAGAATAAGGTGAGCTGTCAACTGTTTGATTCTGCTAGATGCTTCCACAATGACACTACACGCCAACCTATTTCCCATTTGCATGTATGCACAGTTTGAGAAAGCAGATTGAAATCAGACTAACTGTAGAGAAAGGCTGAGAAAAACTAAGAGATAAAATTTAGTGCCCTTAACATGCTTGCATATAAAATTCCCAGAACTAAATCCGATTTAGAGTGTGTGGGTTAAATCTTAAAGGGCTTAAAGGGTTTGCTGTTAACATACTGGTGACAGATACCACAAGACACCCCAACAGGTCTTGTGGAGCCCTTCCTTCAAAATGCCAGCGCTCGTGGTCGATCTACACAATATTATTCAGGTGGGTTATCATCATGGCTGATTGGTTTACAAGTGTCAGCACAAACTGCATTTCTAATAAACAGTAACAATGCCAGCAGATGACTGTCTAAAAAAATGCACAAAGCTGCATTCAAACATGGATGAGAAGGGCAATTAAGGATAAATATTAGGCAACTAGGACTAGACAGGCAATTGGATGAGTATTAATGCAAATGCAGACTTAATATTTATGTACATTTAAACTTTCCAAAGACTTAAGTATTCACAAGCAAAAAAGAGGGGCGCATTTCATGGGCTGAAAAATGAGCCTGCTGACATCAGCTCAAGGCCCTTTTTTGTAGTGTGGGCAGCAATATTTTCTTGAAGACATCTGACTGTTCTTTAGTATACAACTTCAATATTTTCCTGCAGTCAGCTCATTAGTACCAGCTGAAAATACTCCCTGTACCATGACGCCTCCATGTACACAGATATGCAGTGGTTTCTGATTTCTCTCTAGAGCATGGTCAGCAGAGTTCAAGCGATGAATCGTTGAATTATGTGACAATTTCGGAGGTTCGGTCTTCATTCAAGCATATTTGTATTTACATCCAACTTTTAGGTCTATTTACCATTTAGGAACACTTCCAATTTCACTGGGAAAATGGCTAACAAAGGCCAAATAATCATTAATGAACTACAGTACATTAGAGTAAGTACGGAGGATAGTAAAATCAAAAAAGGATTGAGGGAGGGGAAAAATTAATTCTCAACTGAAGAAAGCCTTATGTAATGTTATAATTAGAAGCTTAAGGAAAAAAAATAGTTTACCAGAATTAAATCTCAACAACCAAACAAACAGGGGAATTAGGCACTACTGAAAATGGGAGGTGTACTCCTATCGCCAGTTCCAAGTCTGGATAAAAAGGGATATGAAGGGCATGTGGCATATAGCATGTGCAATTATGTTTATATGTATGCAAGTTTTATTATCAAAGACTAAAAGTAGGGGTTGTGGTTTTAAGTATCAGAGCGCTACATTTCTGTGTGAAAATAAGCTAATAAACCACAACATTTTTATACAATTCTACCAATCTTTATCAAAAGGTAATTTTGCAGTAGTAAAGACGTTTTAACAAGTCAGTCCACTCAATGTTAGCAGGCTTTCCTGTGTGATTAGTTCATGTAGTCACATGGTAAAAGGCCGTCAACATAACACCTCAAACTTAAAACTACAATCTTAAAAAATATGAATACAAATCTTTATCATGGTCAACATCACTTAAAATGTACACCACATGGGCAAACGGACAGTCCAACTAATAAATAATTTCAAACAACAGAAATGCTTGCAGTATGCTAGAGGTGGCGAGCGCCTCTGAAGAGGGCCAAATCCCAAACTGGCAACAATATGGCAATAATTGTGTTGCTGTGCGAGTAGGACAATTCTGTGACAGATTGGTTATGGCCGGTCACGCTTATTTTAAGTTCCAAACGCTGTATTTTTTTTAACGTTTTGATGAGGAATCTTGATGTTTGTCTAAAATGATCTCTGTCCCTAGATTTAAGCATTCTAGTCCAAATCTAAATAATCACTCCCTATGGTTAATGTCTGCAGGCCTGCATTCAGAATACCTACCTGTTCTTTTTTCTAATAAACAGCATGATAAAAAAGTAGAATGGAAAATAAAAGAAAAAAAGATGATTAGAGGGGAATAAAATACAACTAAGTGCTTAACACCTCCCTTAAAAAGAGAAAACAGAAGTCAGCATGACTGACTTGTGAAACAAAATCTGTTTTGGTCCAAAAGCAGAGGTAAATTGATCAAAATGACCAGAGCAGAGCAAAACAGAAAATAAACAATAAAGCTTTAGTTAAAGTAAATATCTCCTACCTTTTCTTTCCCCTTGCTGGGGCTAACATTCATTTTGGCTGAGGAGACGCATACTGCCTCCCTGTCCACAACACCAAAGAATCGCTGTTCAGACTGTGTGTGAAAGGACACCGTGCCCTTGGGCAGCTTCTTGATCCGCACCGCATGGTTCCTCTGAGCTGACAACATGTCCTAATGGAAAAGGGTTACGGAGTTACAAACCAGTGCTTATTGCATAAACCTCAACTACAAGTTGTAATCAAAGGGTTTATCACAGATGTAAACTATAGGCAACAGAAGAGAGTTTTCACAAAACTAATTTGAGTGAAACAACATATCTGGACAAAGAGCGCAAGGCAGGACTTGGTTTTAACCTAATGAGATTTATCTTGCAAAAAGACAGCAATTGTTTAGCAGTGTTCAGTTTTTCCCAACATAAAGCAAGATTTTGCACAAAATTGAAAGCCTGTGAGTTATATTAAAGAATACCAACAATTGCGATTTGGATCCTGCCAGTCAACATAAAAGCTGTAGGGATGGTTGACCGGTAACCAAACAACACAGTTGCAGTTAAAACTAAAAAACTATAACACTAATGAGCATAATACACATTCACCAAGTCTTAAACACTAGCGTCTTGGACTAAAAACATTACCACACCAACTATACTGCTCACAAAAATTAGGGGATACTTCAACATGAAATAGCCCGTAATTAAATATTCTCTAATGTTTGTGACCAGTGTTGAATATTAGAACGCCAATGTCCTAGGAAGCAGACGATTCTGTATGACAAGGAATGTCTTTGCATATACATGTGTAAAGACAAGGTCAGGCTACATTTGTAAAGACAACACTATTCAAAATTCTTAAGCTCTACCCAGGCAGTTAATCAACACTGACAATCCATGAGCAATGGCAAAAGATTAAGAGCAGATGCCAATCATTTGTTTGACTGCCAGTTGCGTGTTCACTTGCTCACATCCAGACTAAAGACTGTTCTCTCTCAATTGAGATTTTTAAAGACTTTTTACTTGTGTTGTGTATGACCTTTTAAAACTTACACTTTTGAGCTTGAATTGTTAAAATTTTATGTGCCTGTCCTATTGTATGTAGTGCTCCCCAGTTTGTACACCCCCCACCTAGACATTCCTTCTCAAACATAAACAAACAGGTTATTTAATCACTTTTTAATTATGTTTCAGCTGGCTGATCTTTAGTGTTACCAGTAATACATATTTAGCTCCCGACATACGAAAGCATCAGTTCATTATCATATGCTGCACATAAAATGTACATTACAATATATTTTTGTATTTGTTGTCAATTTATATAAATTGGAGGTTCAGCATGGGTATAACATTTCAGGCTTCCAATTGTATCATTAGCAGTCTAATTTTTCTTATGCAAATACTTTTTTATATTTAAGTTACCACTCACACAAAGCAAAAAATAAATAAATAAATAAAAAAAACAATAAAGAGTCCTGTTCCTTTGACTACTGTGAACACTCTGTTCAGTGCTCGGGCACTCTTCTATTGTGAATCGGTGTATTCCGCGAGTTTATTTTCCATATTCAGACAAGCTAACGTTCACAGTTTAAGGGAAAAATGTAAAAAGCCTGGGTTGACAGCTGCGCTGAATACATGTAATAAAAATTCCCTCTGCACTTGTATGAAGTTGTATGTAGTGTAGTAACCTTGATTCTCCCACTAATAATAATAATAATATGCATACAGTAGAAACGCATGTATTCACCATCATTTTATGGACATTTTCCTTTGTAAATGAAGGCAATAATCCAAAGGCCTGCGCTTTATATAAGCTCTTTGTACGTTATGACTTTTAAACCACAGGTAGTCTCCATCATTCTGATCATTTTTAACTTAAAATGTTTATTTAAAATAATATTATATTAAGAGCTCAATGTAACCTTTGGGTTAAACCTACAGTTTTTGTTTTTCCACTGAACCTTACCGAACTCAGTGAATGAGTACAGACTTGGCTAAAGAATGACTTAATTTTAATCACAATAAACAAAGATTAAAAGCACAAGAGAGCCCAGAAAAATACACCATATCTCTGTGACTTACAGGGACAACTGTGAACTCTACTTCATCTGAGATGTGCAGTGGGCTTTCCTCCAGAACCTCACTGAAGTGGAAGAACATTCTAGCATCACGGTCCACACACTTAATGAAGCCAAACCCATCACGCATTGCAGCTATAACGCCCTAAAGACATAGGATTAGGAAAATGCTTTTGTGAATGCTAAATTAACCAGTGTCTTCTTTTACATTTTTAATACTTTTACATACTTCACATTGTGACTCGACCTGCCTAACTTTTGGATCTCACCATTTCACGGGACTCCTTAGTGAAGTGGAAAGAGTCAGACAGGATATTGATGTTTGTAGCTCGCTCAAGCTTGTCACGACGGTCAGTTGAAATGTTGAACTGGACATGATCTCCTTCCAGAAGAGTCACTTTGGACTTGGTGTCCTTCTCACCAAATGGTAGTTCTTTTTGGATGAAGTTGATCCTGGCACTAATTCGGCCAGGCAATGGGTCATTCTAAAAAAGTACCACAAACAGACATGGTTGGAACTCCATTCTGAGTTATAACCAAACCAACAAAAAATTCATGATGCAATAAGGTTCATTTGGGAAAGAATATAAATACCTGATTCTTGGTGGGAACTTTGGGGATAACCTTGGTGACTGTACCTTCAAACTGTTCAATACTGATATCCTCAAATATAACAGTCCCTGGGGGAAGCAGACGCACATCTGTTGCCACTTCCTTCCCCTGTTAGTGTAATAATGTAAAACATAGATTACACACACAACAGAAATGCTTTGTCACTTGGTGTTTATTTGTTAAAGATATACTTGCAAAGACCTTCGCACAAAAAAAAACAAACAACATACATTTCTTTCTTTAATGGAAAACTCCACATCATCTCCAGCCTGCAATGCATCCAAGTCACCCTTGAACTCGCTGTAGTGAAAAAAAATCTCTTTCACCATATCCGCTCTCTCAATGAAACCAAACGCCTCCTACAGGGAAAAAGTGCTGTAAATGCCAAGACACCCAGGCATGCTTTATTTGCACATAGAATACAAGCTACTAACCAGTTTCCTCAAGGTCCTTGGATATATTATGTCACAGAAATTATATGTAATTACACACACCCACAGACCCACACTTTGTATTTGCTAGCCAGACTAAACCCCATTATTCACTTCAGTGGAACACATTTCAACACTAGTTCAATTTAATGTTCAAAAATTGTAAAAACTTCCAAAACAGAACAGTTGCATGAAATGGGGCGAGTGTATTGTATTGACTAATTTCTGACCATTTTAGGCTCACCCATAATCAGAAGTAAAACTATCAAAAAATAGAACCATCACCCTGGGCTTGCTCAATTTGGGATTTGCCCTAGATATTAAAAGACAATCTATAAATTAAAATGCTGCTTTGAGAATATGGAACTGAAAGCCAGTATATTGTTTGAGAACTAGTTTAAACAAGCAACATATAACGCTAAAATGGATAAATCAACTGTTTATACAAACAATATGGTTCTAAAATGTAAACGTAGAACCTTTCTGCTTTTTCCCCCTCAAAATGTACTATATATATATATATATATATATATATATAGTTACCCTAATAGAATTAAACATCTGTGCTGAAGAAGAAGAAAAAAAAACAACATCATGCAGTCAAAGTAAGAAAGCAAGCAAAAAATATTAGCTGAATGTTTACCTTGGTGGCACACACCACACCCTGGCACCTCATCTGCTTCTTCTTGACCAGCAATATGTTATGGGCACTGACTGCTCCGGTGCTTAAAGACAAAGAAAAACATTTCCATTTCTCATAAACCTTGTGTCAAATGTATGAAATTGGGAAAAGAACCCCCAATAAATTGATGAGGGATTTGAGACTGCGTTGCCTGTATTCACTACTACAACTCAAAGATCTAAAAAAAAACCTCCTCTTTCACCAAAGACCTGCACATTAAAATCTTCTTTAAATATTAAAGTATTCTTTAAATACAAGGCAGTAATATGTAGTTTACATATCAGTTGACCATAATTCCTAAACTATCATTCTGAAACTAACAAGTACATGAACTCAATTAGGTTTTTTAAAACAGTTGGTATACACGAACAATTCATATTGTATTAACCATTTGCTATCATTATTAACAAATGATTCAAAAAGCATGGCATAACATCTAATCTTTAATCCTCTCTAATCTTGATTATTTCTGTTGCAAGTAAGCCATATTTGCCATATCTCATTTCATGCATGATTTTAGCATGTAGGGAAATTCGAAATTATGTTCATTTCAGTGTTATCACAATCTGTTGTTCTGCTGAAAATGTGTTGTTTTGTTAATGTCGGTTTCTACAAAGTAACAGGAACACCTCGCATCTTCATATGCAACTTTGTAGATTCTGTGGCATTTTGATTTAAAGAAATTCTTCTAAAAATATGGTTATTGATGCTTGTCTTTTGGCCAAGTTTTCCAAGCCACAGATGTCTGCCAAGGGGCTATTATGTCAGTAGCTGCATGGAATGGTCACCCAGGCTGGTGGTGACCCTGAGTGGAAGCCTCTAACTTTGACTACTTAACAGAATGACACTTTAATTTGAATACATTTCCAGCCCACTATTTCTGCAGCTAAACTGATCACAAACTTTTGAGGATATTTCATTATGGGACATTTCATTCCATTCACATCCATTCATTAATTTTTGTGAACAGTCTATAAACAGTTTGTTTAAAAAGCTCCTTTAAGTTTTAAGAAGACAGGGCAAAACTTGTGTCTGAGAATTTTGGCCATAAAATGCATTACAGCATTGGTTCCATTTAGACAAGTTTAAGCCATCTACAATTAAAAGAGGAACAGTACAAATAATTATAGCTGAGAAGAAACTGCCTTTTTTTTTACCATGACTTAGCATGTCATTTAAATTTGACCGTTCTATGAACTACAATTTTCCATGTGGCATTATGCTGCAACTTCACTGCCCTCTGGTCTAAGCATTTGGACAGAAAAATAGTAGAGGTGCAAGTTTGCATTCCGCTTAATAATAAAACATCTTTAAAAAAGTTAGCACAGTTACCAAGAATTCATGTGCTGTGCAGTTAAAGATCACAACTGTAAATAACATGTTCCTAAATTGTTCCAATTACTGTTCCAATTAATAGAGTATTTCAAGGCCATTTGAAAAGTATGATGGCGTTTATCTGCTTGCAAAAGTTATGATATATGCAGGCAGATAAATGCCATTGAATAAAAAAACAATTACCAGTGTTATCTGTAGTTCAGAAATATTAGTTAGGCCAGACTTTAAGTGCTTGTTTCTCAGATGTCCCTACTTAATCTACTGAGGAGGGAGGGGGGAAAAAACTTAATTTTTTTAGCACTTTTCAATTTCTCGAGGACTATATGGAATCAATACAAGAAAGGAGGAAGAAATAAAAAATAAATGTTTATTTTAAAATAAAATTTATTTAACCTACAATTAAATTAAAGTGAATCTGGAAAAAAATAATATGAAGAGAAGAAAACGATTGACTTTACATCGGAAGGCGGAAAAAGAAAAAAAAAAAAAAATTATATTTTTTTGCAAAACATTTTAGATACTAAGAATTAGGGCTGTACCGCTCCAATATTCAACAGTTTAATCTGATATCTTTTCTATCATGCATATGATTTACTACAATTTGGACAACACGCCGTAAACAGATGTGTCATGTGAGCAATAGCTGGAACTCGAGTTAAATCTGTTACCTAGCAGCCTGGTCATCATGTCAACTGTGTGGAGTTATTTTAAGCTCAAGGATGATAAAAGTAAAACAGTTGAGTGCAACGTAAGCAACGCCAGCGTTTCAAAAGGTAGTGTCAGCGTATTGGTATCGTCAGAGTTATTGGATATCGAGCATTAAAAACAAACAAACAAAAAAAAAAAGGGTATCGAGCAAGCTCTACTAAGGATATTGCATATTTCAGGAAAGATATATTTGCCAATCTCAATCACCAGCATTAACCTGACGCATGTTGTACAGACGACATCAAACCTACCAATGCCACATGCAAGTCTAATGAACATTGAGAATTTGCAAATACTTTGTAATCCATATTCAACTGAACTACAAAGAGGATACATAATGTTTAAATGGATACATTTTTTATAGTTCTTTGCAAATATTAACTAATTTTGAAATTGATGCCTGCAACACATTCCAAATAAGTTGGGACAGGGGCAACAAAATAAGGGAAAGTTGAGGAATGCTCAAAATACAGCTGTTTGGAACATTCCACAGGTGAACAGGTTAGCTGAAAACAGGTTTTTTTGTTATGATTGGGTTTAAAGGGAGCATCCCAAAATGCTTAGTCATTCACAAGCAAGGATGGGGCAAGGTTCACCACTTTGTGAACAACTGAGCGTGAGTAAACAGACCAACAGTTTAAGAACATTTTTCAAACAGCAAGAAATTGTGATTTCACCATCTACAGTACATAGTTAATCACTCCATTTCAAGTGCAAGTTACTGACGCAAACTGACATTTCAAATTATTTTCAGAAATCATACACATTGTCACAGAGGATGACGTCTTAGTGCTCATGGTATGGGTTACTTGCACATCTGTGAAGACATCATTAATGCTGAAAAATACATACAAGTTTAAGAGTAACATAGGCTGCCTTCGAAGCAGCGTCTTTTTCAGGGACGTCCCTTTTTATTTCAGCAAGACAATACCAAGCCACATTCTGCACGTGTTACAACAGCGTGCGCTTTGTAGTAAGAGAGTGTAGGTACTAGACTGGCCTGTCTGCTGTCCTGATCTGTCTCCCATTGAAAATGTGTGGTGCATTATGAACATCAAAATATGACAACTGAGACCCCGGAAGTTGTACGTCAAGCAAGAAAGGGAAAGAATTCTAGCTACAAAGCTTCAATAATTAGTGTTCTCAGTTCTCAAATGCTTATTGAAATATATTGTCTTGTGTGAATTCAATTGAATATGGGTTTAAAAAAGATTTGCAAATCGTCTTGTTTTAAGTTATGTTTTCCATAACATCATCTTAATTGGAATTGGGGTTACAAATGCACTGATGTGATTAAGGGAACAAACCCCAACCCACTTACTGCTTGTTGGACTCCATGTAGAAACTGACTTTATCTCCTGTTTCTAGTTGTTGGTTGCCCTCCACATCATCAGGGGTATAAGTCAGATAGAACACCTCCTGTAAGACAATATTGGCAGGATGTTCATCTGCAGCAATGCCCTTTTAACAATATCTGGATATAATGCAATACAATACAGTCAGATTCAAAGCTTTTAAGCGTTACTAAAAACATTAACAAACATGGGCAAGTAATGCATATTGCACTACAATTTAATGACTAAAGTTAAAAGATCTAGGCGTCAACCATGGCAACACTGGAGCCGATTACTGTGTATAGACCGGTTACAGAGGTATGACAAACCCAGAGTTATTTTTGGTTAGTAGAAATTAAGGCATTTTACATTTTAAGCCAGTGCTCAATGTTTTTAAAATTCATGTTTAATCATCATTAGCATTCAAAGCATCTACCAGTCTTCTATAAGAAGGTTTATTTAAGCCATCTCCATTTATAGGCCCTGGCAAAAACTATGGGTTCACCACAAACCAGGATCTTTACCTGCTCCTCCTTGGGCTTTTGTTTAAAGCAGGGACATGGACTTCTACAGATAATACATTAGGCTAGTTCCAACTCTGAAATAATGGCAGATATTTGCTTTGCAAGATCGCACCTTGTTAGAGAACTATTTTAGGTGACCATTTTAGAGTTGGCATGCCTTTTCTGGAAAAAAAAAAAAAGTTATTCCTGTGTGCCAAGATGCATTACCTAAAAAATGACTTTCATACAATCATCCAGATTATTATTGTTTCTTTTTAAACCATTGTAACCTTGTTTTCTTCTGTTCAGACATTAGTGCTGGTTTCGTTCATCTTTTCTTACAGCTTTGTCAAAAACGGTCTCCTCCTCCTCCAGCCTATTTGTGCTTTTTTATTTCCAGGGCTTAGTGCTTTGTTGTGATGTTTTACTTGGTCTACTCCTGTGATTTCCTTTCACATTCCTTTGACTTGACTAGACAGAGTTAACTGGAAAAACACCTTTTGCCACACTCGTGTAGGATTTCCTTCTTGAAGGTTTTTTCTCTTATTTATAATTGCTTCAGACAACTGTCTTACTGAGGCCATGTTCAAGCGCTCTTTAGGAACTCCCTATTGACTACAGACTGATTAGTATTTTGAGACCTGTGCCAGTATTTATTTTAGAAAATAAAATTTCTATGTTATTCCATAATGTTTTTGTCCATTTGTTCTGAAAACAATATGGCACTCATTCAAATAATTATTTGAGATATCAAGTCAAATTTATTTAAGCTATTAAGCCAAGTCTTTTAAGGTCTCATTTATTTGTTCATTTTCTATGGTGTAAAAAAAATCTTAATGAACATCCTATTAATGCGGTGACATTTAAACCTGCATTCATTCAAACAGAGTAAGCATACCCCATTTCTCTCGTAACACACGCTGCCAGTTGGTACCTGGCCTGGAGCAGATCTTCCATCCAGGTGGCTAGGGATGGCTGAAACGACCTGAACACAAGAACCAGTCAAAACACGGAAAACACGTTTAAAGAAGGTGCTGTGCAAATATTAAACTGTGCACAGTATGACAATTAATTAACATAAATTAAACTTCAGAACAATTAAAATAAATGTGTGGGTGGACAAGACCTGATTCACTCAACATTCAATAATTAAATTTAAATATTGACCACACAGACATTCAAGCTCACTGCAAATCCACCAAATGCCTAAAAGGCCAAAACAGCAAAACAAAACGGATTTTATTTAATATGATTAGTGTTAGCCTATTTCATTTTTCTGCAGTCATTTCACATGCGAGTTTGTTGTTGTATTATGCACAGAGCAAGTACTAGATTTATGGCATTTCAAAATTATATATTTTCATAGAAAGATCACTCAGTTGAGTTACATCAGTTGCTTCATATTTACATTCTTTAGAAAGTTCAGCAAAGTCTTAAGTGGGTTTCTTAATTATTTTTGGTCTTCATCATTATATAAGTGTCTTCTTATAGTAGCCAAGGATTCACATTCTATTAGGACATGTTTTATGGTTAGTGAGGTCTCACAGGAGGTACATTATGGCGAGTTTTCTCCTGTGAACATGTGTCAGTGATTCAAAGCTGAATGTCCCATCTTGTTAAACTTGATTGGTCTCGACAGTTTGGAGGGTATTGACAAGTGAGTTTAAAATGAGCTTGAAATACTGCAACCACACTGATGAGACAAGGACAAAAATACAAAAACAAGAGAAAATGTGTTCCTTAACTGGATGTATATAACCATGCAGCATAGTAAAGGAAGAGGCGTGCAAGTCTGGTCCCACCTGCCCAGAGATTCGCTCCTCGGGCAGCACCTCGGACTTGATCTTTACCAACTTCACAGCAATAGGTTTGCCTGTGCGCTTGTCAGAAGACACCTCAAACTCCACATCATCTGAAAGGAACAGGACAACACCACCCATTAAATCTACCTTAGAATACCAATTCAATGAGCTAATTTGTGTACTGCTTAATCACAAGGCTAATGTGATACCATAGAGAACCTGTATGCCCAACCATATGGGCATTTAATGCATGTATTACTTACGTAATTTATTCCTAACACTGCTCAACCTTGTTCCAACAACCAGCATGTTTAGTGGTTGGTGTTGCATGTCAATAACATGACCAATAAATGACCAAACCCACTTCTTGCCCAGCAGAACATTACCACAAGCAGCAGACTTTTTGTTTAAGAGATGCCCTGACCCAGTCATCTGACCATAATGATTTGCCCCTTGTTAAAGCCCAGGCCTTTACACATTACAAAACATTTTCTATGCATTTCACGCATGGCACCAGGACATGATGGCTTGCAAACAGGTTCAAAAACTGCTCTCGCATAACCAAACGCCAACCTATCAGCAGACTTGAATCCAGAATGTGAGAAACTTCTAGTCACACAATGTTCCTTTAAAAGGCTCGTCTCAAAGCAACTGTATTTTCTCCTACCATGTAGTACCACAATTCCCTATTAATCATGACTGATCAGGATGCATTACAAAATTGCTATTTTAGAGAAACTTCAGGACACAGGAAAGTGCCCTTGATGATTCAAAACAATTAGCACTTCCATGACCAGTTATTCTAAATATGACTTTAGCACAGCTTTATTTGTAAATAACAGGTTGGACAAGAGCAACAAGGCAATGACCGTTAGGTTTATGGGCAAAACCCATAACATCAGGTTCCTTCACACCCTCACCTCCAATCTTAAGCTCCTGTAGGTTGCCATTGAATTGGGAGCTGTGAAAGAAGAGACGAGCCTGTCTCTCTGAACACTGGATGAATCCATAGGAGCTAAGCAGCTTTTCTACAACTCCAGTCTCCCGGATGCTCACTCCAGTTCCATTTGCAAAGCCATTGCTATGAAGCAGACTTGGGTCAAAACTCATCTGGTTGGGAGTAAAGATAAAAGATACATTCAGAATACCAATATGTAATGCAATTTTTAAAAAGGCGGCAAATGAAGCAGAAATGAGATGGCATCTGAGCCCCATTGTGTGTTTGGCATGTGTATCATCTTCGTGTACTACTGACTAGAGGTTCAAATGCAATATGCAAATACAGCAGTTAAGCAAAACATCCGGGACAAAACATTTATCTGTGCTCAGCTGGTATTGAAAGGGAATTGCTTTTATAGTGTCAGTGATGTCATTGGTCCGTACACACTTAACCAACACCCAATGAAAGAGATAAAAAAAAGCAACATCAATAGTATATTTTTTTAGTACGTCAATTTAATAGAATTTTTGCCACACACAAAACACCAATTCAAAAAACGCACGCTATAAACAGGTGCCGTAAATGTTCTCTCCTCACAACATTTAAAGATAAACAACTTCAAACCGTGCAGTTAGCAACACCGCAATTTCACAGTTAATTTGGTGGAACACCAACATGCCCACTTACAGATCTCTGGTACAAAGGGGTCCGCTTTTGCTTTTTGACACCTGCCACACGAGAAGTGTGGCAGGAGACTGAGGCTGACCGGGGTATTGGTTGTATGAAGTTTGAAGAAGCCGCAACAGAAAGGGCAGGGGCATCAGCACATGTTCTTTCAGACTTCAACAGGGTACTCATAGCTGAAGGGTACTGACACAAACGTGAAAATAACGTGTGGTTTTTTTTACTTAAAAATACCAAGAATATTATTAATCCTCACTTTTAATCTGTAAGAATAAGATCAGCCCAACTCACTGACTCATGTAGAGCTCAAACCCATGCCAAACACAGGGATGGTCATAAGCATTATAGGTGATTCATTTGCCATTAGCTGGGAAATTTTAATACCCTTTCAAATGGCAAAAGCGTACTGTGAATATCAGTATAATTGAATGGTTTCTCAGCAAGTGAATGTATTTTGTAATGCTATTTAACATGCATTAATAATACACATCAAGTACATCTCAAAGAAGACCGTCAAGCCATTTAAGCAATGCCTTGAGCAAACAAATTTCATTTGAGGTATCGTTCAGTCCTAAATGAAACTAGTGGAAACAGATTAATGAATCAGCTAGAGGAGGCCAGATGAGCCACTAATATATAAGAGCAATGGCAAATGGGTGGTTACATGAAAGGCACAGACTGACCAGCCTCGACTACATGGTCAAATTTATTACCGTCCTAAAAGAATTATATTTAAAACAAAGTGGGAATATTACGTTGCATTACATTGTGGACACAGTTTTGAAAGTGCTTTTTTCAAGACTGATGGATATTGGGGATTTTCTTTGGTCACAAGATTAAGGCTACAATACAATCTAACCACAAAAGACTACAATAACATGGCGGGTAAAACTACTACTAAAGAATAGGAATGTTAGAAGCATTAACTTTGTTATTGTTAGATTATGTATAAATACTTTGCTATTGATGGGCAGCCAGAAGTACTTATTTAAAAAAAATAACCTTGAAACCTTCCAAAACAGTTGCAAAAAAACCATATAATGATCTGCAAACAATTACGTCAGACACCAGTAATGAAAAAAATACTACTTCACAAATTAAACCTTGATGTAGATGAACTGTAACACAGCAGGTTTCAGGTTTGTATTCGAAGAAACTGCAACTAAAATAAGGCTAGTGGCCACAGGCTCACAACACCTGTAAAGACTAGATGCCACAACATGCCAACTGCATGAATCTATGGATCCAATAGATCAACCTGCCTTATTTCAAGAGTTCCCTTGTTGTAGATTGTGTAATGGTGTGGGGAATGTTGTTACAGAAAAAAGTAAGGACCCACCCTGACCCCACCAAGCACACTCAAGGATTGTTTAAATGCTACAGCCTCTAAGTACAGTGGTACCTTGGTTCTCGATGTTAATTCATTCCAGAAGTCACAGAGTAAAGAAAACAGGACATTTCTTTCATTACAAATAATGTACATTAAAGTAGTCCATTTCAGAACCCCAGAAAACCCACACGGTATAAGGCATAACATACTTTACTGGAGTTGTACTGTACAGGTGCTCCCTGTTACAATGGGGATATGTTCCTGAAAATTTCATCACATTTAACAAGCGTTTGTTAGAGTGGTCTGCACACACAGACATACAAACAGTGACAGAGAGAGAGACAGAGCGAGATCTGAGAGCTACTATTAACCTGAATCATGATACGACATCAGGTGAAACAGTTAATGCAAGTGCAAACGTCAAGAACTGAGACAAATTCTTCTCCTCAGGTCAAAAAACAAATTTAAATGAGTTCTGAGGTACCACTGTACTGGTCATGTCCACCCCTTATGGCCACATACCGCTCACTGTCCATGAGGCCAACAAAGGTATTTTTTTTAACTAGGCAGCTATCAAAATGTTTCGTTTTGAAATATTCAAGTTTTTGTGAGTTTACATTTCTGTGTGAGTTTAAGCTAATTCAAAACTGGTTAATTCATTAGAATTTGTTGTACCAGGGATGACAATAATAATGGAAGGGACTATCTTATTATGCTCATACCGCATGAGAACGCACCTTTTTGCCATGGCATTGTGAGGATCACATCAAAATGGATCACTGTTATTTCAATACAAGACGGTGCCCACTGACACTGGATTGTCATCCAATTAACTTTGATAACTTGCAACTAAGTTTACCTCTGAATTTACTATAGTCCTATAGCTTCACATTTTTGCCACTAATATGCAATATAGACAATCTTCCTTCAATAAATAAATGTCTGTGTATAATTGAATAACCTTTACAAAACCAGGTTTAGTATTCCTGTAATCATTTTTAGATCACACGGATGCAATGTTTAAAAATAAAGTGTAAAGCCTTCATAATTTAAGCCCCACTGTAACTCAATCAGCATGGATTGGAATGTCCAAGGAACGGTTTTGCCACAAATAACAGACAGGTCTGAGAAAAGCTGGCACCTCTCACACAGGTAAAACCAAAAAATTGTAATTTCAGTGCAACTGAGTAAATGATTTTTCTGTCTGTAAATACATTGCCTCTTAATAATGGCTTAACATTGCAAACATTTTTCAGGAGGTACTAAAAGACATCTGAGGCCTTGCCTGCCACCTCTAACCATTCATTCAGCCGAAGCTAGTCTCTGAGCCTGGATAAAGATGGTTGTGGGAAGGTTAACTTTGAAAGAGCAGAGAAGGGCGAAAGTGGGGTGTTTGATGGAAAAGACAAGTGGGACAGCATAGGAGGAGGACGATGGTGTGGAAGGAAGACGGGTGGCACTTACAGATCGACCATACGGAGAGAGGCTGAGGCCAACAGGGGAGGTGTTGCTCAGCTCAGCGCTAACAAACGCAGCAGGTGGAGATGCAGGCAAGGTAAACTCTACAAAGCCTTTCCAGGGACTGTCCATTATTCTCCCATACAACCCTGGTCAAATGGTTGTATGGTTACCACACCTGGATTAACCTCAATTACAATAGAAGTATTTGATTTGAAAATCTTTTAAGTCAAGCCAATACATTTCTCGATTTCAGCAAAAATAAAAAGTGGGGTTTCAGGATGAAACTTTAAAAGGGATATGGGGAGTGGGGAGGAGGAGCAGTCACAGGAATAGGCAGTGAATATCTGTATATATACAGAAATGGATTTGCACGACTTGTGTTTTGGAACATGAATGGGCAAGTTTACAAGCTAGTAAGAGTATTAATTTAACGCAGTAAGGATAAAACACATGGATTTTGCTATCTGGTTATGAGACTGAGTCTCCGAAACCTTAATTTCACCGCAAGTGCAAGCTGTATATAGGATGACAAACTTGGATATGTTTAATCTTGAGCTTTTTGCATCCCTACTTCACCACTATGAAAATGTATGGCACTCATACTTCACTTCTAATAGCTTGGTTTAAATAACACAATGGTGTGGTAGGCTGGTCCCAAACACTACACACAAACTCCTGCTTCAATTTTAATGATTTTTGTGATTATGTAACCTACAACAGGTAAATCCCAAGTAATCTATTAGGTCACTGCTGTCAACAAAGCAGAATGTTCAACCAACAAGTTTGTGGTTAGTACTTTTACATGGTCATCATGTCAATAAACAGAAATTAAGAGTACCTACCTTGCTTAGATGCTGTGGTATGGAGTAATGATTCAGACCCTCAAACACTGAGCCAATTATCTAAACTCTTTGTTCTTAAACGTGCACACCACCACTTGGATGCCTGGAACACGTAATAAAAAAAAAAAAAGGTTCCAAAACTAAAAGAGAAAAGAATAAAGGAACAAGGCAGAAGCAGGTGTAGAAACAGTTTCAGACAAGATGAACAGCACAAGGTAAAGAGAAAGAAAGTTAAACTAGCAGCCCTCTCCGCACCCCAGTGAAGTAGGTGGCGCGGGGAGGATGAGGAAGGCTTGAAGCAGCGTTGGGACGTGTGCTATATCAAAGCTGTTGAGTAGGCACAAACTTCTTGTCTCAGATCACGTATTGTCTTTGCAGTCAGCGTTGGTAAGTTGTATTGTTGTAGTTCTGCTTTGAATTTCTTTGGTTGCTTAGTTTGGTAATTGCTGTTGAAGTTCAATCTAGTTTTCTCTTCAGAACTGTTGCGTCACCGAGTCGTTATTGGGGTTTGTTCTTCGTTTTTCCTTGATTTGTTTTTCTTCCCACCTTATTGATCTGAACTTGAAGTAGGAGTTTCAGATGGTACAAAAGTCAGTTCTTTTTCACTTCATACTGTAAAGAGAAAGACATGGAACACAAACATAAAACTGTCCACTAATCCCAGTTAAAGGATTGACAGGCATTCAGGGTTTGCAGTGTTTTCAGCTCCTGTCTCTACCAGCTTAAAGCAGATTTGCAACGAAATAACTCATGATACTAATAATATACTACAAGAACGGATAGAGCAAATTTAAACTTATAATAAGAGTTTTGCTTTTATTCCATTTAAACACATAAAAAGCATATGCAAGTGAAGAGACCGTGGCTAGAAAGGTCACTCACAGTACAAGGGTTTTACATTAAATTGTCAGTAGACATGCCCACTGCCATGTTCTGGCAAAATATAAACCAACCAACCAAAAAAACAAACAAAAAAAAAAGTTTCCCTTTCTGATTTTAAGTCTATTCTCATCCGTAAATTTAACCATCTTAAATTAAGCCCTAATATTTTCCTCCCCGGCAGCTGCCACAATGCAGATGTGGCAAAAGCAAGTGACTGAACGCATCAGGTATTATAGCTAAACAAGTCTCTGCACATACCTTAAGAATTTATGGAAGAGCATAGCAATTCGGAGATTGCTAGGTTAACTGACCTCTAACTTGAAGCACAACCAAGTCTATAACGCAAGTATGTGTGTGTGTGTGTGTATATACACACATACACATATCAATAATAATGTTTATATATATATTAGGGCTGTACCGATCCGATATTCTGTATCGGTGTCGGCCCGATATTTGGCGAAATCACTGGATTGGAGATCGGATGGGGGATAAACAGTTTACTCCGATATTTTTCCTATCATGTTTATGCTTTACTACGATTTGGACGACACGGTGTAAACAGAGACGTGTGACGTGAGCAATAGCTGGAACTCGAGTTAACTGTTAGCTAGCAGTGAGCTCATCATGCTAGCTGTGTGGAGTTATTTTAAGCTCAAGGATGATAAAAGAAAAACAGACGAGTGCAACGTAGACCAGTGTTTCAAGAGGTGCTAGCAGAGTATCGATCTGATATCGGTATCGCCAGATATTCAAGTTTGCAGTATCGGTATCGGGCACAAAAAAATTGTATCGAGCCAGCCCTACTATATATATATGTGTGTATATGTGTATATGTATGTGTGTGTGTGTGTGTGTGTGTGATTGTGAGTGTGTGTATGTATGTGTGTATATGTGTGTGTTTGTATGTGTGTGTGGGTGTGGGTGTGTGTGTAAGTGTGTGTGTGTGTATGTGTGTTTGTATGTGTGTAAGTGTGTGTGTATATGTGTGTTTGTGGGTGTGTGTATGTATGTGTGTATGTGTGTGTGTGTGTGTGTGTGTGTGTGTGTGTGTGTGTGTGTGTGTGTGTGTGTGTGTGTGTGT
>JAUZSU010126188.1:0-17425 GCA_034780255.1 Parotocinclus maculicauda | reverse complement strand
TGAAGGCCACATGAAGTTTGGAGTTTGGTCTGTAGTGATGGAATTCCCTGAGCTCCTGAGAGCGACCCCCTGTGGCCGTGGAAGTGATTGGAACACCTGATTCAGATCATTTGGATGGGTGAGCGAATACTTTTGGTTAGTATAGTGTAGGTAGATACAAAGATATGAATGACTGTTTTGTACGCTACAATACTAAATGTTTTCATATTTTTATTTAATAGTCTTGCTTAAAATATAGCACCATGTGCAAACGAGCTAATCTCCCTGATTTAGTTAATGAACTCGTGATGTAAAAACAGGCGTGAGAACAGTTTGGTTTGTTTATATAAGTGTGATTGTCTTTATTTTTGGCACCGAAGGCCAGAACCACGGACCGTGATTCACCATTACGGGACGGTGGCGTCTCCATCCACACATTACACACGGCGAGATAAAGTGCAGCAGCGTCCGGGACTGGGCGACGTAACGCAAAATGCATACAACACACACACACAACACACACACACACACACACGGCTATTTACCCCCCCAAAAAAAGGATTGTGCAAAGAACATTTAAAAGGTTCCCTTAAATAAATCCTCAAAAAAAAGTCCAGCTGAATCAAGAAAAACACGTAAGGGGAAAATCGGGACGGTCCACGGTCACGACCTTTGGCTTACGCTCGGCAACAATAAACAAAAACAGCAATAAACAAAAACAGCAATAAACAAAAACGTGGAAGGTCTGAGTTACGCCTTCTGACCAGGCTTCTGAAGCCCAGCCCTTCTCTGCAGTGATTGGACATTTCTGCAAAATGTAAACTAAGACATTAAATCGTAAAACACTTAATAAAATCAAAATCAACTTTCTATGTTTATTTAAAGAGTAAGCTATTAAAACTTAAAAACAATACGGTTTCTACTCGTGGTTAAAACAGCACTTAACCAAGCCTGCAGTATCACACATGGCCAGCAGATGCCGCCAAAAGCAATCAAAGCATATGAGCATTAGTGCGCGAAATGGCGGAACCTAGTGGTAGAATGATGGAATTGCACTCGCAAAACTACGATTCTGGCGATTTATATGATAAACTAGTGCTTAGAGTAAATTAAACTCGTAGTTGTTGTGTTTTAAAAAAGGCACTTAGCTCCAAAATTATTGGCACATGCGAACGGGAGAAAAAGGCAGCAAAAAATAAAAGGTCAAAGATTTCAAAAGCCCTTCTGAGGAAGCATAACTCAGCCTTAAAAGTTGATATGAACAAATGATACGAATAAAAAAAGGGCATCTGAGGGTCAGCGTTCACACGAAGGTCTCGAGACACAGCAAAAAAAAGGTTAAAATAATCATCCTAAAACGTGGGTGAAGTAAAAAAAAACAAACACAAAAGTCCTTTAAAGCTGTGCGAATTCTTGTATACTATCGCCATCTGGTGGCCACTCACAGGTAGTGTGCTTAATTCAAAGCGTTCCGTCCGTCAAACTACGGTTGATTGTTGCTATTATTAGGCTTGTTTATATGAAAGATGGGCACCCTGGCACCCTGGCACCCACACTGTGCCCACGAATCTGGTTAGAACCAGCAAGAGGATGTCAAATAAAAAATTTAAAACAGAACTAAAACAAGTTTTGGCCAGACGCTGCGGAGAACTGGGCGAAGGCGTTCTTTAACGTGGCGAACGCGGATTTGTGCAAAAGTTTTGGCACCCGTTTCCGTCCCAGCGCTGGTCTTGGCAGCTTTTAAACGAACAGACCGGAGCTGGAATCGCAGAACTCATTGTAAACTTAAACACCGAAGCCGACGTTTCAAAAATATCGACCTATCGATCCATGAGAGCGATTTTGTCGTTGGGTTGTTTGGCGCCGGGTCAAACAGCAGCCAGGTCAGCGTGTTATGATCTCGTGCCCGACTACGCCAAGGTGAACGGACTACGAGCATGGGGTTCCGCGTATCAGACACGTCTTGATCGTTTTTTTATTGTCGTTATCGTTGCGTACGCAAAATCTGTGCCGCAGACCAGGAACTGGAAGCGAATCACTTGGCATTTTTAGGGCACCAACGACTCCGGGCTGTGTGCCAGTCCGTCTCAGAGCTCCAACCGGTCACCGCCGAACCCTCAGACATGGTTAATTGCGTCCGCGTGACACCCGACCTTTTCAAAATGCACTGGCTGGTATTTGGACCAGGTGCCACCCAGTAGTGGGCCAAGTGAGGTGGCCCAGAAATGCCTCGGTGCCACCCGGGCGCCCCATGTACCCGTTATTGCACTTATCTCATAAACCTAGTGATTGCTTATCGGTAAATACAGTTCTACAGGAGTGCCAGTCCAGCCATGGCACACACACACACACACACACACACACGGGGGCACATTAGAGATGGCACTCAACATAACAAACCGTGTGCTGTGCCACTGCTGTGCCACCATGCCATCCTCCATCCTGGATCATTTACAGACAGCAAAAATGGCACAGTAGAAATGAGATTGAGTGGCACAGACGTACAAAACAGCAAATCAGAGGGAGGGGAGGCTGGGCATCATGCAGAGACAGTGCCCATACTGCCGTGACGGGTTGGCACCCAGTCAGAGTGCGACCATGACGAACAAAGACATTTAGGGACGAGGGACAAAGATCTCACGTCAACGCCAGGCGATGCGGCGCCACCTGCAGGAACGACCAGTCCGACTGTAAACAGGTTCATGCTAGACGTGGTGGAGTTAAAGTGTAGAGAGCGGACGTTCCTCGTTTTTCTCCTCCTCTTCTCAGTTCGTGTGTGTGTGTGTGTGTGTGTGTGTGTGTGTGTGTGTCTCAGCACGGCCAGCGTCCCGTCCCGTTGGAGTGTTTCTTCCGTTTCTTACAGATGCAGTAAATGGGGAAGGCGAACAGACCTGCACAGAGAAGTTTTGTGGACGTTTCTCATCGCAGTCCTGCAAAGATCACAGCAAGAGCACGAAGCAGACAGAAGCTCTTACCTACGACTAGAGCCAAGGCGCCGAAAACCACCATCAGGACGAAGAGCACCGGCGCCACCAGCACCTTGCTCACTGCAACACACACACACACACACACACTGTACTTTGAGTTAAGACTGTAAGAACCTGAGCTATTTCATGTTTTTTTTTAATTTAATTTTATTTGTTAATAAACAAAACGTTCTCGCATTTCAGACATGTGGGAAGTTCCAAAAAATTTGGGATGGGGGGTAAAAAAAGGGCAGCTCATTCTAATCCTGATTTGGTTCATCCAGGAAAGACATCCAGTGTTTGAGAGGAACTCTAATGTACTTTTCTGCATTAATGCTGCTTTACAGAAGTCTAAACGACCCTTATCAAGGGTCCGGACCCGACCCCGACCCCGTCCCCGTCCCATGCTAGAGCCTTGCTTTTGTTATAAGGCCCACAAGAGGCTTGTTTTTTGTACAGTAAAGTTATAAGTGGTATTTGTGAATGTAACTCTGTATTATAGAGCTTGATAAAGGTTCTGATAAACTAATCCCTTACCCAATGATGGTGCTGAGGGAGGGGAGAGAGATCACCTCTCTAATTTTTAGATTCTGAATGATGTAATGATATTATGGTCTGTACAGGGAGACATATCCAGAGTAAATCCCTTCTGATCTTTCTTTGAGGAACATCGTTTATAAACGTTTGGTGATAAACTGGAGGGAGTTCCTCTGATCATCTTTCCTTCTCAAACACACGCTTTGGGTTGTAGAACATTACCAATAAAACAAATGTAAGAAATGATGTCAGTATTTAGACCTGGGTGCAGGTTAAAGTAACAGGTAAAGTAACGACCAACCCAGGCCTGATACTGGACCTCTTCTGTGCTTAATGGTTGGTAAGGCGTTCCTTTCTCGATCTCCTTTCTCCTCTTGTTTGTAGCCAAAGAGTTAGTGTCCACACACACCTGACATCGATCTGGGTGAGACAGAACGTCCTTGGACCACGGGAGACCAGAAATAACCGTATAACCACTCCGGCATGAATAACGAACCCTACCGTTGTAACATCCTTTAAGGCTCGTTTGTTTCCTTAAGCACGGTGGAGACGGTAATGATCTAATTAAGCGAGCTCGCCGTTCGAGGCGTCCTCCTGTGTCACGGCCGTGCGAGCGCTTCCCATCTGTCCGAGCTGCAGAGTCAGCATTCGTGCTGCGCTGCCAACTAATGATGGTCAGACCATGGCTGGGACCTTCACGCTCAAAGCTGCGGAAGGTCAGCAGATCCGAGCCCTCAGGGCTGAGCGTGATGACTTCGGACGTATAATCCTCCTGCTGACGGAATGTCACCGTGAAACCTCGGTCCGCTCAAGGTGAGAACATAGACGCTCTACTGAAAGGCCTCGGAAACCGAGCCAGTCCAGGACCAGACGTTTGGGCGGTGAGATTCCCCGGCAGGTTCAGATCCTCGCAGCCACTGGTTAAAACTTTATATTACATGATGTCGAGCGGCTCTGAAGTCTGCATGAGTAATGAATTCCAGACCCCTGAGAGAAAAATGGGGGCGTCGCTCTCGACAGATCTGCTTCGACACGGCCTGTTTTATTACGTTCTAATCGTCATTATGCACAAACGTCCAAAAATACATCGACCTACAGATGGCCGTTTATATTCCCTTACAGTTCTGATGGGGAGACCGGGTTCCACCGGGAACTTTTGATCATCGTTCCGCCCAGCGATCGAGCCCAATGCGACCGAGCCGTGCTGAACTCGGGCCTACTCTGGCCACTTTTTTAGGAACACCATTTTAATAAGACGTCTGCTCTCAGAACAGCCTTTATTCTCGGGTTTATTTTAACAAGCTGCTGGAAGCGTCAGTAGGAGATTCTGGCCCATGCTGAAACGATTTCTGCTCTCCCATCCCAGGCATGTTCTGGTATGTTTATGGAACCGACTGGTGATTTCTGTTAAACAATACGTGGCCATAAAGCACCAAAACTCAGGCTTGTGGGATTTAAACCCCGATCGATCGGCATTAAGGGGCGACTGTGGGTCCAGGAAACCAAACCACAAGCAAGACTGGCACGATAAATCCTCAACTTTTTCCCTTTTCCCCACCAGGTGTGGTCTGCTATGATTCCTGTTTCTGTCTGTTGTAGCCAGTGTGCCTCAAGGTTTGATGAGGTTTGAGTTCAGACGTGCTTCGATCATTCCTTTATTGATTTGTCCTTTCAAAATCTGGAGGAAGCTGGAGGACATTTAGGGAACTCACACCGACATGGGGAGAACATGCAAATTTCTAACTGGCAGCGGCCAGACTGGGACTCAAACCTTAATCTCTGGAGGGGACACAGTCCTAATGAACTATGGGTAATTTATTGTTATTTTAAACTCCTGACTAAATCCTCAAGGGAAGTAAAGAATAATAAAAGTAAAAAATAAGTAAAACAAAAACCAGAACAGAACAGAAAAGCAAAAAGGAAAAGAAAAGGAAATAATAAAGTGCAGTAAATGTTTTGAAAATAAAAAAGACAGTGCTAAATGAAGTGATAAATAGTAAAGTAAAAAGTTACTGTAAAAGAAAGTCAAAGGAAAAGAAAAAGCAAATAAAGAACAAGAAAAAAGAAAAGTAGAAGAGAAAAAAGTAGGAAAATAATAATAATAATTATTATTAAATAATAATAATAATTATTATTATTGTTATTATTATTATTATTATTATTATTATTATTAATAATAATAATATAAACCCAGTAAATAGAATAAAAAATAATACATTTAGTGTATGCAGTAAATAACTGCATTAAAATAATAAGGTAAAAAATACAAATAATAAAAAAGGAAAGAAAAAGGGTAAAAAAAGATACTAAATAAATAGAATTCAAAAAGCATAAAAAAGGTAAAAGGTAATAAATAAATAAAAACAGTGTTAATAAAGGTAAGAAAAGAAAACAAACATTTTCAAAGTACATGTGCACAGAAAAGAAAAGCTAAAAAAGAAAGTAAAGACGTGAAAGTAGTAAAGCAAAAAGATAGAGGTCAACAAAGCCAGTAAAATATCAGGTTAGTAAACTGGTTAAACTGGTAAAAATAGAAAGAGCAAAGGAGAAACAAAAAGAAATACAATTTTTTATTACATTTAAAAATTAAAAGAGTCAAAAGTAAAAATTTACTAAACTTTAATATAATAAAAAATGAAGTAGAAAACATTGACATGCTAAATAGTAATAACTTAAGAAAACAAAAGTAAATATGAAAAATGTTTTAAAATAGTTTTTTAAAAGAGCTAAAAGAAAAGCATGTCAAAACACATTAAACAAATCTAAAAAATGTGTAAAATAAAGAAGTAAAGTAGTCAAATAAAACAATTATAACAAAAGGAGCAAACAAAGAACAAAAAAAGAGACAAGAAATAAAGAGGCCACTAAAGAGATATAATAAAGAAATAAAAATAAAAAAAGGTGTTAAACGAAATAATAAAGTAGTAAAGATGTGCAAAAATAGCACGGAAATATAATATTAGATTTTCCTGTCGCCTCCCGACCAATTAGAATCAAGAATCCACCCTTTTAAATGATGTGATAATAAAAAAGTAATTATAATAAAATACATGCAGGAATGAGCAGGAAACTCGCCGGGTAAGAAAGTTTTACTGGTTTGGTCTGATTTTTCTCATCGAACTCGCAAGTAAAAAACTGAAACTGTATAAAAAGCCGTTTGTTCCAGGCTGAAAATAAAGAGCACTGGAGATAAATGGTAAGAGAAAATAAGATGATGGACGCCTCATTCCTGTCGAGAATCCAATCCGATTCTTCAGAGAGACGAGAGGGTATTCAGATAATCCACAAACAGGAGGCAGAAGGCATGAAAAACGTTCCCTCGTACCCCTGTCTCTCCAGCGCAGGTCCTCGATAACGGCGACTCTGCTGCCCTGCAGTACCAATTACCTGTGAAATGAATCCACTAAGAGTCTCAGAGCCTGTTGGATTCCGTATTGATAGCAGCATTAGCTCCTATTTCCCTCACAGGAGCAAAAATAAATAAACCAAAACGCTCGAGCTCGAAAATGCACATCTAAAAAAAACACCTGAAAAAATGGGGTGGAACCCACCGACCCTGTGGGACCCTGTGGGACCCTGTGGGACTCACCGACTCGCCGGAGTACTGCATGTGTGAGGAAACAGCTGTGTACACGTGGTCCTGCTTCATCTCAGATCTCCATTAGCCTTAATGTCTTAAAAAAAGAAAAATATAAAGAGAAATCCAGCATCTGAGGGAGGGGTTTGGAGGTTGATCATCCCCATGTGAGCCAGGGTAGATTTATTCCTGGGTTCGGACGGGATAAGCACCATAAGCTGATCATGAAAAAAACAGGGGTTAAAAAATATAACAAACTATTAACTATAAAGCTATTAAATAAAAAACAATTTAAAAGTAATGTAAAAATTAAAAGAGTCAAAATAAAAATTTCAAAAATCAAAAATAAAATATAAAATTATTTTAAAAAAATTGGCATGCTGCTAAATAATAATTAAACAATAGAACTGAATAATAATAATTAATGAAAAAGAAAGTACAGATGAAATATGTTTTAAAAATTCTTTTTTTTTAAATCAAACAAAAGTATGTCAAAAACATTATTTAAAAACATCTAAAAATAAAACAATTATAACAAAAGAAGCAAATAAAGAACAAAAACAGCCCAATAATGAGATAAAAAATGAAAAAAAAAAAACGGCGTTAAAGAAAGTAATAAAGTAATAAAGATGTGCACAAATATATATAAATATAAATAAATATATATATAATTTGATTTTCCTGTCGCCTCCCGACCAATCAAAATCAAGAATCCACCCTTTTTATATGATGTGATCTGAGGTGTTTCTGAGCCTTTTCGATTCTGGTCATGGCTGCTTTTGGTGGGGTTGTGGAACTCCTGGTGATTGACCCGTCTCTGGATATGAAGCAGATCTGAGCATGTGCAGAACATTTGCTGATCTTTTCACCATCAGTTTGAGATGTTGGTGTCACGACCACCTCCGGTGCCTCTGCCCTGCGTGGGTCCGGACCCCCGTGGCTGTGAGAGTGGGTCCAAAGCTTTAAGAAGAGAGTGGAGCAGCTCATTAGCAGCCTCCCCGCACGCTTCCATCAAAACCAGCTCCTCCATATGGACGCTGAAGATGCCGTCCCCCAGTGGGCGTGATGACAGCATCCTGAGCTGAAGTGTACCGACCCTAATGAGCTGGAGATACACGAACACATCGGTACAGGAACAACAGAGTCCTGGGGAGAGCCCGAAACTTTCCTCAGCATTAATTCTGACCCGGGTTTTGAGTCCCAGTCTGAGTGGATTTGGTATGTTCTTCTCTTGGCTGTGTGGGTTCTCTGAGATTACTCTAGCTCGTCCCTCATTTCGAGGATGTGTAAGGTCAATTGGTGTCAATAAAGTATCCCAGTGGGAGTGAGTGTGTGCATGTGCCCCTCCCCCGACAAATTAGACCATAAAGAATACCAGTACAGGAAAAAGAAAAAATAGGTAAAAACAGTACAAGCTAAAACATACAGTTTGATTTTCTGATTTATTTTCTTTCTTTCTTTCTTTCTTTTTTTTCTTGTTTTTCTTTCTTTCTTTCTTTCTTTCTTTTTTTCTTTTTTCTTTCTTTCTTTCTTTTTTTTCTTTCTTTCTTTCTTTCTTTCTTTCTTTTTTCTTTCTTTCTTTGTTTCTTTTCTTTTTTCTTCCATTCTTCTTTCTTTCTTTTTCTCTTTTTTCTTTCTTTTTTTCTTCCTTTCTTTGTTTCTTTGTTTCTTTTTTTCTTTTCTTCTTTCTTCCATTCTTCTTTCTTTCTTTTTCTCTTTTTTCTTTCTTTCTTCTTTCTTTCTTTTTTCTTTCTTTCTTTTTTTCCTTCTATCTTTCCTTTTTTCTTTCCTTCTTTCTTTCTTTTTTCTTTCTTTCTTTCTTTCTTTCTTTCTTTCTTTCTTTTTTCCTTCTATCTTTTCTTTTTTCTTTCCTTTTTTCTTTCTTTCTTTCTTTTTTTCTTTCCATCTATCTTTCCTTTTTTTCTTTCCTTCTTTCTTTCTTTTTTCTTTCTTTCTTTTTTTTTCTTTCTTTCTTTCTTTCTTTTTTTCTTGTTTTTCTTTCCTTCTTTCTTTCTTTCTTTCTTTCTTTTTTTTCTTTCTTCTTTCTTTCTTTTCTTCTTTCTTTTTTTTCTTTCTTTTCTTCTTTCATTCATTCTTTCTTTTTTTTCTTTCTTTATTTCTTTTTTTCTTTCTTTCTTTTTTTCTTTCTTTCTTTCTTTTTTCTTTTTTCTTTCTTTCTTCTTCCTTTCTTTTTTCTTTTTTTCTTTCTTTCTTTCTTTCTTTCCTTCTTTCTTTCTTTTTTCTTTCTTTCTTTCTTTCTTTCTTTTCTTTTCTTTTTTCTTTCTTTCTTTCTTTCTTTTTTCCTTTCTTCTTTCTTTTTTTCTTTCTTTCTTTCTTTCTTTCTTTCTTTTTTCCTTTCTTCTTTCTTTTTTTCTTTCTTTCTTTCTTTCTTTTTTCTTTATTTCTTTCCTTACCTGTTCCACACTGTTTTTTAGACTTTTATTACCTGTCCTTTACTGCCTGTTGTGTTATTTTTTAATTATATTAATTATGCCAGATCCTCAGATTTCTGACGATGCTTCGGGTTTCCCTCTCTTCACCACAGGCCCCCACAGGGCCCAAATTTAAACAAACATCTCAGTGTGGCATTTTTTATCCCTGATTAGATTCGTCGCTTCAGTCGAGCCGGTAAATATGGTTTTTGTTTTGTTTTGTTTTGTTTTAACGAGGTTCTATCTAAGCTGTGTTCTGACAGTCACGCTCGTCGTCCTGCTGAGATAATCACAAGCTCGCTGTGTTTGTGCAGGAAGACTCATTAAAACGCTTACTGTACACATCAACAAACAGCAGCTCAAATCTGATCTTATCTACAGGAGCACATTAACCAAAAAACATTCAATATTACCGTCCAAAAAAAACGCTTAAGAATGTGAAACAAAGCCACATTTAGATTTGTATTCATGACAAGGAAAAATCTTTTAATGTAAAAACTAAATCACTTTGTACTTCTGGACTACTTTTCTTTCTTTCCTGTACTCCCCTTTTGTTGTGTATTTTATTTATTTTAACTACTGCACTCTTTAAAACACATTCATTTCCTTCTTTATTACCAACGACCTTTTTCCTGTGCTTTAAGTTGTCCTAACTTTATTTGTAAAAATATTAAAATATTTGTTTTTTTTTTTTACATATTTTTGTAATGTTTTACTCTTTTTTTTGCTTCTTTTTTGTAACACATCCACTATAAAAAAAAAAAACAACTGTTCACTTACACAGTGGTTCACAAACTTTTTTTAAATTCCCAATTTCACTTGGGTTTCGATTTTCGTTGTTGTTTTTTTTCTCTCTTTAAAACAGCTTAACATCAAGTAAACAGTCATTTTCTAAGTCATTTTATATTTTATACTTTATTCCAGTTATTATAATTTTATTTCACAATAAAGACAAACCCCTGTGCACCCCCTGATGTTTGGTGCCCCCTTAAAATACATATTAGAGCTTCTTTAGTGCTGCTGGAACCAAAGAATTCCCTCAGCTCCGGGGTGTTACATCATCACAGACCTCTGAGTGATACAGGAACTCTGAGAACCTTGAGCCTTTTTATAGGGCAGCGCTATAGTATGTAATCCCACATTTCTATGTGCCCCCCCATCATGAAATGTCCCGGTCTGAGAATAAAGAAAAATCCGTAACCGCCGAGCCGTTTCCGTTTGGGTTTGATCAAAATGAAGTGATATTTAAAGCGGTCTGCGTTCAGAATTCCAAAATTAACTCTGGGTAGCGTGACATTTAAAGCTAAGCTATTGGATGTGCAGTCACTTTTTAGTAAGAGAAGCAGTCTGATCTCGAGCTCAGGCAGCACCCTCGTGGGACCCCAGCATCCCGGGCGGCTCCGAAAACACAGGCAGGCGTACAGAAGCTCTACACCGACTCAGATCTGAGAGCTTTAGCAGAGCTTTGGCAGGTTTTTGGTTTTGAAAGCAGTTGCCACAGTTGACAAACACTCCTGCATTGTGACGTGTGTGGGCGGATTTAGCTCTGAGGGCTTTGTGAGGAACGTCACCTTCTGTCCTCGAGCTCGGCGCAGTCCCAAAGAGGGCGACTCACCTACACGGGGGAGCTTACACTCACGAGCTTGTTCCTGGTCTGATGTTCCTGAATTGTCAAAATCCTGTGCTGAACTCAGCTTGCACCTGTTTTTTTTTGTTTGTTTTTTTTTGTTCGACTGCAGTATTTACCCAGGAATACGAGAACCTGCATTTTAAAACGTAGGCTTTGATCCGTACAGGTGATCCACCGGGTTCTGGGATCTCAGCGCCAAAATGACTGGCTTAGGAGTTTAGAATCAAGGGAGACATCGAAAAAATCCTGACGTGCTACTATTATATTGTTTATTTCTCTTTTTTAAACAGCACTTTCTGAGGGTTTGAGCTTGTAACCCGGGTTTGTCTTTGCTTAATCCTGGTGAATTAATCCTCAAAAAGTTGATCTTTGGTGCCAGCTGCAAATCTAATTTCTGTAAAAAACAGACTGGCCAATCAGAGCACGGTTGCTGGGCAGAACAGCCCATAAGAGCTTTTCTTACCTGTTCCACACTGTTATTTAGACTTTTATTACCTGTACTTTGTTATTTATTAAAAACAGACTGACCAATAAAAGCTCAGTTACCGGGCAGAACAGCCCGTAAGAGCTTATAGGAAGAGCAACTGATGATTATAAAAGCATGGATATTTTTTAAAATGCGGTTTTAATAAAGCTAAAAGGCTGCAGAATGCTGGAACTGTTTTGTTGTTTATCGAAAAACATTCTAGACTTTCCTGTACTCATCTAAGCTCGTCTTTTTTTAATTTGATGTGAAAAAGCCACGGTGCCAAACCAGAGTCCAGGAGTTAAACGGGTCCCTGGAACCTTTTGTAAACCCACAAAGGTTCAGAAGAAGGAGCACATGGCTTCTGGGCTGCTAACCCTGAGTGCTCTTGGTGTGATCTTTGCAGGACGCATTATTGAATTCGGACCTCGTACTCCTTGATGAATCATCGCGACGTCGCATCGTCCTCATGGTCTCGCCGTCCCGCCGTTGCTCTTGCATTTAGCCGTTGTAGTCCTCCTTCCTCTGTCCTCGTTTCCTCCGCTTTGGTTTAAAGCAGTAATAATGACGCCAAAAATAGTCAGGAAGCCTCTTTTATTCGAAAGAATAATGCGTGTCGTTCTTTCAGCCGGTTTGAACGGCAACTTCTGGGTCACACTTCATAATAAATCCAATGAGTTTCGGAAAATGGGCTCGCTGATTAATGGGGCTCATTTGTGCTTAATCTGTTTCGTCGCAACCATGCTTTAATTAAGATGTTCGGGACGCTCCCCGCTGTAGATTCTGATTGCAAAATAGAAATAAGAAAAGGTAACCGACCTAAAACTGACAACTCAAGTGGTTTTTTAGGGATCGGTGGCTGTGGTGGTGCTGTTCCTCGGGGACCACAGGCATGGGAATATCGATGTTCCCAAAAAGAACGCTATAAGGGAACGTATCCAAATTGTGTTCTGGGTTTTATCGCTTCTTCTCCGCTTGGTTTCTTCTGTTAGGAAGCTGTTGTGTTTGTTTATGAGACCGTTGTCTGCTGGCATCTGCGGGGACAGATGCGTCCTGATCGAAAACAGTCCAGAATCTCTCCAAAAACAATCACGGGACCGTCGATTAGACATCTGTAATGTGGAAGCAGGAGCAGCTCGGCAGTAGAGCGTCGGTAGCTAGCTGAGGATTTTGGGTGGCAGGTGCGAAAGTGTGTTAGTACATTATAATGGAGAAAAAAATAACAAAATAAAAACATTAAGCTGCAAAACCAGACATAGAATAAAGCAAGAAAGAAGGACAGCATGAAACACAAAACAAAGGGAAAAGAAGCAAGAACATTTTATGGGGGCAAGGTGGCCCAGTCGTTATTACTTACATTTACATTTACGTAATTTACCAGACGCCCTTATCCAGAGCGACTTACAACTAATACAGTTTTACAATCCAAGCAATTGTGGGATAAGGGCCTTGCTCAGGGACCCAACTGTGGCAGAGGTGGGATTTGAACCCTGGACCTTCTGGTCCATGGTCCAGTGCCTTAACCACTAGGCTACCACAGTCCCACTGTAAGTATTACTCTTACCTCACAGCTCCATGGATCCAGGTTTGAGCTCCCACTGTTTGTCTGGCTTTTCTCCCGCATTCCAAGGCCCTGTTAGGTCAGTTGGCATCCCTAAAGTGCCCCCGTTAGTGTGTGTGTGTGTGTGTGTGTGTGTGTGTGGATCTCCGGGAGTCACAGGGAAAACTACACTGAAGGCTCTGATTGACTTCACAGCTGCTGCACAAGGTAAACAAGTCCATCAAAATTAAGGCTAAATAACTGAGCCAAAGCAAGATGAGTCGTCTGGGGGTCCGGACTGTTCTCCTGCAGGGTCGAGTGACCCAACTGATCAGCACAAACACCGGGTCATTAATCATTATTCATCCAGAAAAGAGACTCGGAATATCAAAAGGAGTAAAGAATAAAGCTTCAACAAGAAAAGAAAAACCAAACCAAAAAAAATGTGTGCTGCTTTAAAAAGATAAATAAAATAAGAAATACAAAACAAAAGAAAGAAGGAAAAAGGGAATAAAGCATGTGGGAATGAAGGAAGAATGAAAAAAAGAAAATAAGAAAAGGGAAAGAAAGAAAGAAGGAAAGAAAGAAAGAAAAAAAGAAAGAAAGAAAAAAAGATAAAAAAGAAAAAAGAGGGAAAGATAAAAAGAAAAAACAGGGAAAGAGAGAAATAAAGAAGGAATAAATAGAAAAAAAAGAGAGAAAGAAAGAAAGAAAGGAAAAAAAAAAGAGAAAGAAAGAAAGAAAGAAAGAAAGAAAGAAAGAAAAAAAAAGAAAAGTAAGAAAAAAGAAAGAAACAAAGAAAGAAAGAAAGAAAGAAAGAAAGAAAGTAAGAAAGAAAAAAGAGGTAAAAATAAAGATAAAAAAGAAAGAAAGAAAGAAAAAAAGAAAGAAAAAGAAAAAAGAGGCAAAGATAAAGAGACAGGAAGAAAGAAAGAAAGAAAAAAAGAAAGAAAAGAAAGAAAAAAGGAAAAAAATAGAAAGAAAGAAAGAAAAAATAAAGAAAGAAAAAGAGAAAGAGATAAATAAGGAAAAGGAAAAAAATAAAAAGAAAAAAAGAAAATAGATGGAAAGAAAGAAAGAAAGAAAGAAAAAAAGAAAAAAAAGGGAAAGATAAGGGGAAAGAAAGAAAGAAAAAAAGAAAGAAAGAAAAAGAGAAAAAAAAAGGGAAAGAGAAAGAAAAAAAGAAAGTAAGAAAGAAGGAAAGATAAAGAGAAAGAAAGAGAAATAAATAAAGAAAGGAAAAAAAAGACAGAAAGTAAAAGACAGAGTATAAGAAAGAGAAAACAAAAAAAGAGAATAAGAAAGAGATATAGAATAAGGAAGCAGTGAGAGGCTGAGAGATGTTACAGATGTTACAGATGTTACAGATGTTACAGATGTTACAATATGATAAGAGAGTTAAATTATAACGTCTGTTTATTTAAAATCCTCAGCCTGTAATAAAACGTCAGATCAGCATAAATCAAATCCATTCTGTAATCTGTAGAAAATCCTCTTTTATTGTTTCTCTTCTGAATAAAGATAAAGACGAGGCCTGATGAAAACAGACAGAGGATTTCGCTTTTCTTCATCCAGTCTCATTTTGGAAAGGAGAACAGACTTTTATTTATTAAAAGTGAAGCAGGAATAATGGGGGGTGTCACCGACCAATCAAATCCACTCACTTGGATGTGAAAACACACCGTTATTACTATCCTCCCGAGGACTCGATGGGGTGTGTTGGATTTCTTTATTTTTTCTGATGATGATGCAGTGTTTGGATTAAAGAAAAGCAACATTCAGTCAGATAAATTATTAAAATAAAACACTGGGAGCTGCTAAAACAGCTGTGTGTGTGTGTGTGTGTGTGTGTGTGTGTGAAAGAGAGAGAGAGAGCAGAAAGTGATAAAAGTAAATCAAAATAAGATTTACAATTTAAAACGATAAACACTTTTTCGTAAATTGCTTAACGTCTGATGTTCAGTTTTTACTTTGCGCCGTCACACGACAATTATCGTTTTCCCAAGCAGGACTTTTTTGCATCATCACCTCTATTAATTTTTTTTGGAATGCTTTGTTAGATGTTTTTCCTCTGGGCGGATAAACTAAATAACAGAAATAACAAAAAATACAAATTATTTTTACACAGAATTATTTAAATACTGATATAAATACAAATAGTGTATGCAAATAAATACTGTAAACACAACAGACTTTAATCATTCATTCAACAATGACAAACACCAGCTATATATTCTAAAAAACTATATATATAAAAACATATCAAACAAATAAATGTGAAGAAATGAAAGAAATAAAAATGGATTTAATCCCTAAACAGAGCTTACATATAATAAAAAATTGTACTAAAACATTTATTTTGTGTTTTGTTTTTAATGAGACAGGAATCATAATTGTTTGTCAGTATGACTAATTCTTCTTTATTAAAAAGAGCGTAATAGAAAGAGTTTTTTTAACGACATATTTAAAAACGTTACGTTTTTTTTCCAACAATTGCAGATGACTCACTTTTATGAATCAGACTCTGAGTGAATCAGAATCAGTGACTCAGCTGTGACTATGTAATTCTGATTCTCTCTCAGACTGATGTGCAGAAAGGCGACGTTAAAGGCCGAGGTTTTTAGACGGACGTCGTTATAAGGGACGAGTAAAACTGGGTCAGAGACGTCAAGAGTAAAAACAGGAGGCGAAAATGTCAGCGGTGCAAAATCTCATCCAAAAATAACTCCATCTAATCGTCTGTTATTTCATTCCTGTCTCCTTATAGGTCACGACCCACTTTCTCCCAACTCACTGTTATCCGATTCACATCAAACAAACACAAAACTCACTTATGTGTTATTATTAACTTCCTTCAGCTCAACAGGACCAAAAATCCTAAGAAAAAGGTCCAGCAGAGCCAAAAAGAATAAAAATCCAGCACAAACACTGTATAGAAATAAATCCAGCTCAAAGAAAAATAAGAGTGAAAAAAAAGAAAGAAAAAGAAAGAAAGAAAAAATGAAAGAAAGAAAAAAAGGAAGAAAAAAGAAAGAAAAAAGAAAGAAAGAAAAAAAGGAAAGAAAGAAATGAAAAAAGAAAGAAAGAAGAAAAAGAAAGAAAGAAAACAAGAAAGAAAAAAAGAAATAAAAGAAAGAAGGAAAAAAAGAAAAAAAAAGAAAGAAAGAAAAAAGAAAGAAAAGAAAGAAAGAAAAAATGAATGAAAGAAAGAAAAAAGAAAGAAGGAAAGAAGGGAAGTCTTTCTTCTTAGCTTACATTAAAGGATGGAGTGAAACTAGAGAAAAAAAAAGAAAAAAAAAGAAAGAAAGAAAGAAAAAAGAAAGAAAGAAAAAAGAAAGAAAGAAAGAAAAAAGAAAGAAAAAAAATGAATGAAAGAAAGAAAGAAAAAAGAAAGAAAGAAAAAATAAAGAAAAGAAAGAAAAAAGAAAGAAGAAAAGAAGGGAAGTCTTTCTTCTTAGCTTACATTAAAGGATGGAGTCAAACTATTCAGAACTACAAAAGAGCTAAAGAAGAACTAAAAGAGAACTAAAGGAGAACTAAAGGAAAACTGAATAAGAACTAAAGAAGAACTTAAGGAGAACTAAAGAAGAACTAAAGGAAAACTAAAGAAGAACTGAAGAAGAACTAAAGGAGAACTAAAGAAGAACTAAAGAAGAACTAAAGTAGAACTAAAGAAGAACTAAAGAAGAACTAAAGTAGAACTAAAGGAGAACTAAAGGAGAACTAAAGAAGAACTATTAAAGACCAGTTCTGTGATAAGTGGAACTGAATCAAATGGACTTTAGATTGAATTGCTTTATTTTGCATCTCTAATTTATTGTCCTTGTCCTTGTTGTTGTTGTTGTTGTTGTTGTTTTATTGTTGATGTTTTGTACAGGACCCGTCCACGTTTCCACTCTCTTTGAGTTCCCTCTGAACGCTCCATAATCTTGTACCCCTGTTTTGCTGAGGCTCTCTATTACAGAGCGAACCCGTCCCAGCCTGGTATTACGGCCCCGCCGTGGAGTCGTGGGGTCTAAATGGTGCCCGAGTGGCGCAGGGCGTCTCTTCTAGCTGATTGACTGCACCACTGAACACTTTCTACTCCGGTGACAAACATATAATGGATCTGGAGAAAAGAACGGTGGACCATCAGAGTGCAGCCACACCGAGGGTGCAGTTCAGCTCACTCTCTAAATTGGTTTTATTGAGAAATGTGGCTATAAAGGTGTTTGCAGCCTCGCTGGTCGACCATAAAGCCTGTTTTTGCACCCGTGTTTGGGGATGCACTCATTTTTCATTACATCACACTCAGGGGG
>JAUZSU010126169.1:0-17430 GCA_034780255.1 Parotocinclus maculicauda | reverse complement strand
AAGTGAGCGTCGGTCTTAAATAGAAGGCACCTGCGCTCCGGGAATGAGGCGCAGGTGCATACCATTAGTCCGTGCCGCGAAACCAAACGGGACGCCACGTGGGGAACATAAACAAATACACTGACATACCCCACGCGGCAAGACACGGCAACAATAAACGATCGCGGCACGAAACCTGACACTGAGTTGGACGTCTGTAGATTTTTTTTTTATTATATCTTATTTATATTTTATTGTTTATTGTACTGGGCTTTGTCTTAAACTCCAACTTTAGATTTTTTTGTATGAATGTATGTTGTTGACATAATTTAAATGTCCAAATGACATATTAGAAGGACGTTGCAAATATTTTCATTCTGGATGTCTTTTAAACATTCAACACAGACATGAAAATTATGTTCTTTTTAACCTATGTTGTTGACATCATTTGAATGTCAGTATAAGATGTTCAAAAGACGCTTTAAAAAGACGTTGCAGAAACGTTCATTCTGGCTTCTCTGCGGACGTCTTTTGAACGTGTCTTTGCTCAGTGGGTCATTTCCATTTGATCAACTTTCATTCACTTTAACAGCCAATGTCGTTCTTTCAATAGAACTCCAAAGACCATGTTTTACTTAATTTAACAGAATCCTAGGTTAATGTCTTATTTATGTACTTATGTGTTGCCATCTAGTGCAGTGCAATTTGTTTCTTCTGTAGAGCTGGTCACACAAGCAAATCAACGCTTCTGCTAAACAGCAGTCTGTTATGTGCTCAAAAGCTCACTATTCACCCTGTCAAGCTCGTTAGCTGATGTTTGGAATAGAGTCTGTTTTAACTTTGTTGATGAGTTCAGAGAAATTTGTTGCAATTACTTGTGTTTAAGTTGATGACTTTTAACTACTTTGTAAGAAGTGCATCTGCCTGTCCTATTGTATACAGTACTAATTTTGTTTGTATATTCTCTCTAACCTATAACTATATAAACTGGTTCTTGTGAAAACATCCTTTATATTTACATTACAATAATTAAAAAATACTCTGTGACTATGGTAATGTCTGGTCAACATCCATTTTGGTTAATGTCTTGTTTCACTGAGTGTTATATGGACTTTAAACAGTGCATAACTGTAGCTGTTTTTAAAAATATCATTTTCCTAGACATTTCTAAACACGCCAAGGATTATAACTACTACACATTAACTCAGAGACAATCACCTGCATTCCTCCTTCTCTGTCCTTCAGATTTGATGTGACAAAAAACCTAAACAAGGCACATCAGGTATTCATCAGAACTTTAAACATTAGCTCTTGGCATGTTTGCTTTAAAATGTACTAAGGTGCAAACTATTAAATTCCTCGATTATTACAATAGTATGTTTATAATGATGGCATTGTCAAAAAAGATTACAAAGATTACATTAAAGATTAAAACAACATTAGCAACTCTAATGATCAGTGGTAAGGGCCCACTCCTGTTAATGGTAGTTCCCGTGGCCTCACTTTGAATTCCAGGTGAAGCTTGCAGCGTGAATGGTGGGATGCGAGTTAATGAAACCCAGCAATGGATAGTCACCCTGTGTACCAGGGGTGTACCTTTGCCTGTGCATAGTGAATTACAGGTTAGGCTCCAGACCTGCTCCCACAAGCTGAATAATAAATTAAATAAATTATTATTTGTTAGTCTATTTGTTTTATTCACATTACATCAGCATCAATGCCTATTCACTACAAGAACAATGTCACATCGATACTAATCAGACACTCATAATGTGCCTATTTAGAGCATGCATGTCTTTGGACTGTGGGAGGAAAGCCAGAGTAAACCCAAGTGGACACGGGGAGAAAAATCCACACAGGCAATGGAGTCCACTCTTGGGATCAAACCAGGGATCTGGAGCTATGAGGCGAGTGCAGTAAGCCCTACTGTACCACCACAGTAAAATATATGTAGTTGTTAAAAAATTGCATAATATTAGTTTTGTGCTAATTGTATGTGCTGTCTTATAACTTAAATATATGCATTTGAGTATAAAACAGTGTTTAAGGAGTTACTACACTTAAAGGTATACAAAGGTGTCCCTTCTGGAAGCATATGCTAAATGCTGGCATCCAAATGTCCTATTTGTTACAAAGTAAAAAATAATTTAGTGGTGAATAATTATTATTACTTAAATAGTCATAAAGTTTGCCCATCAGTATGGCTTACATTTGTAATTGCTGGTGTACTGTGTGCACTTTTAAAATAACTAACTGACATTTCTTATCGCAGTCATACTACCTGCTAAATAGTTCATAATACCAGGCATACAAGCTAAGACCGGGCTGTACTAGCACCCCACTGAATGTCAAACCTCCATAGCGGCCCACTTCTTTAAAAAGTCAGTTCATCATTCTATTGTATGCCTTCCCAAAACAAAGTTCCTAAAAAACATTTGGCGACTCTATATAACTTAGCTTGCTGGCTTGCACAGAGGCTTGAGCTTATCTCTATCAGGCACCCTTGTCATTGAAATGCCAACAGTGAGCTTTCAAACAACAGTGCCTAACCTCACAGTCAAATATCTAGTAGAACGGCTTCTCAGAAGAGTAAAGACTATTTTAGCAGCGGACTCCATGCTCGAGTTTTTATATGTAACTAGGTTTCCACAAATAGGAATATTTAGTTCATAGATTTGTATATAGATATAGGTTCAGATAAATAACTATTTCTATTTCACCCAGTCCAACTACAGGTATTTTAAAATAGTGCTGTTTGCTGTGCAATTGTTGTTTTTCAGCAGATCAGTAGTCAGAGCTCCTACCCATGACTGTCTTTACTGACACTGTGAAAGTGAGTGACACAAAAAATGTTTTAAAAAAAGTAGCTTTTCCACCCCGGCATGCTCTCATCCAGCCAATATGTCTGTCTGACGGTTTGAATAAGCTGAGTCTCAAACACCTTTGTGTTCCTGTACAAACGCAAAATATATACAAAAACGAGCTACTCATAGTACACTAAGCGATTACTTAATTAGGTAATAGGTACACCTCCATGATTCTACACTTACTGTCCACTTTGTAGTTCTTCAATTACAGACTGTAGTCTTTCAGTTTGACTACATACTTTGTTACACCCCTTAACTCAGTTCTCTAATTATAATGTGCTCACATTATACTGCCTGACTCTGAGATGTTTAAAAAACTCCAGCAGCACTGCTGTATCTGATTCACTCATAACAGCACAACGCACACTAACGCACCCCAACCACATCGGTGTCATTGTAGTGCGGAGAACGATCCACCACCTAAATCGTTTCTGATTTGTGGTGGTCATGTGGGGTTCTGACCATTAGAGAACAAAGTAAAGAGGACTAACAAAGTATGCAGAGAAACAGAAATTGACAATGAGTGTTGAAACAAGAAAGTCAGCTTTTTTTTTTAATTATTAATGAAATCTGTATGAGAACTGAAATGTCTAAGTGGTAAAAATATCAGACAAGTACACAGACAAGTATTCTAGAGAAAGTAGGACATTAAACAGATAAGAATAAAGATAGCAGGTGAATTATAAATAAGCCCATGTGAAGGAGCCAAGGGTGTTAAATATATGAATGTGTATTAATGAGCAGAGACTGAGCGAGCACATATTTTAAATTAATTTATTATTACTATTATTTAACTGATATGGCAGATTTATATGGACATTGTACAGCTGTGCAAAGATGCATTATGGTATATGAGAGTTGGGCCACTAAGTGAGGTCAGTGAGGTTTTGTTGAAAGTTTAAGTGTGAAAGTTTAAATGTGCCACAGCTCTGGGGTAAAAGCTGTTGGCAAGTCTTGCTGTGCTATCCTTGTCAGACCTTAGTCCTCTATCAGATGGAAGTGGTCATGTCCAGGATGAATAGGGTCAAGTATAATTTTGCTAGGGTGGTTTGCACCCTGCTGTTGTAAATGTCCTGAAGCACTGGCAGACAACAGCTGATGCTCTGACTATGTGCTGAGGTGGAAGATTCAAATGATGTGAGAATGGACTCAGTCACTATGTAGAATCATCAGGAGTACAGAAAAAAAACTTGGGTGCTGTGCTCTCTTGGTGGTGAAGACCATGTTCTTCACTTTTTGCATAGTCAGATAAGGTGGTATTCAGGAATTTTAGTAACATCACAGTATAAACCACAGAGCTGCTGATGTTGACGTTGTGTAGGGCAGATGATTGTGACTGAAGACTAGCATTATTTGTGTCCGCAACAGGTAGCAACACCAGGTTGCTAGCTTGTCCATCTTTCACTCTTAAGGCAGATCTGAGACCAAACATGACCAGTTCTCTGGAAAAGCAGTTGTTCCTGTAAAGACTGAAGAGAAGGTAGACAACCATATTGTGTGATACCTGATGCATGTTGTCCTAGCCTCACCTACCGACTTCTGTTTATCAGGATACCTGCCGTCTACTGGCAAATGAAATTTAATACAGATAGCTGGGACAGTTAAAGCTCACTTAAAAACTGAGCTGAAGTCCACAAACAACACCCTTGCTGTTTAAATAAACATGTTAGAACTGTATCTGTCCCCTTTGTGTCACCAACAATACATCAAGCAACAACAGCAGTTTAATCATGGCTAGAATTTTTTTGCGCATGAAAACATCAGTGCTGCCTGTATAAGTGGAAAAAAATAATAAAACGCCCACATTTTGCTGAAACAACTTAGTCAATTTGAGGAAAGGAGCAGGGCAGGTTACCTTGCCTGTGCTGTACTTGGCTTTAAATCACTGGAGCTGACACTCCTCATGCCTACTTCATATTTGAGTTTGGTGCATATTCATAGGTTAATTGCCCATGAATGTGTGTGAGCTGGTATTGTCCATCGTGCCCTGATTGATTTATTTTTCTCTGTGTTGTCAAGAACATGCCACATTGAAATCACACAGCTAGTGTCATTACATTTCTATACATCACCTCACTCTGTTAATTGAGTGCTTAAACAGATGACAGGGGGACTAACTCAAATAAACCAAGTCAGAAAACAGTTTAACTATCAGGTCTGTTTACTAATCAAGTTGAATGAGAAGACTATCAGTACTATTCTGACTAGCTTTATATTTGATTACAGGCATGCACTGTTTAACAACCTTCTGATAAGTGTTTGTTCAATTCAATCACTGATGACGTAATTCTAATACATCATAATAACAAACAAAACTATATATTGCTGTGATAAATGAATGGGGTTACCCCAGCAGCCTATCAGTGTTGTGCATGCATGAGCAAAGACAGGAGTTTAAGAGCAGATGTGTCACGGCTGCCAAGTCTGCTCATTCTAAGTCACTTTGGTCTTATTGTTCTTACATTAAAGTCCCTTATAAATATTGGTAGACAGGGGTTGCAGGTTTTTGGTGCTTGTTTCTCTCTATAGTATCCCTTCATGTTGATTTAGCTTAACCTCTAAAGTTAAAACCTTGGTTGAAGCAGTAAAACTGGCATATGTATGTTTATATTTACATTACAGGAGCATAAAAAGACTGTAGGACTGTAGTAATATCCACACAATGTCCATTTCAGGCAACGTCCTGTTTCACAGAACACAATGTGGTTATTGGGGTATAGCTGTATTGAGAAAAGAAATAATTTAAATGATGATAGGAGTCATTGAAAAGTGCAACCAGTGTGACTGGAACAGATGCCCATTACTCTATTTTGCTGTCATGAAGTGTAAGTGAACACCATAAAACTGATAACGCAATACAAAATTATACCCATTTGCCAATTTATTAGCTACAGCTACCTTGAATTTATTCTCACTGGCAATTTAATCACATAGTTCATTGTTTCTCAACCCTTATCAACTGGAGCCAAAAGAAAGTAATATGGGCTGAATTGGCACTTTAGGAAGCTTATTGTTTTAAGCTAAATCTAAACCTTGAATCTCACCAAATTGAATCTCATATCTCACCTCTGCCTGATATCACAGATGGATGCTTAAGCAAGACACAACCCACAATTTCTTAGACTGTAAAAATGTATCAGCAGTAAGTGACTCTAACGGGCATCTTCTAAATGACTAAATGTATATACAGTATTAAATATACAGTGTATATATAGTACCAACAAAACAAACTCAGCCACCACCTTCAGTATTGTCTTTTTTCTTACTTTTCTTAAATACTTAACTTCTGGTGCAGGCCACAGGTGGAAAACTATGCTGCAAATAGTTCTACAAATACAATGACTTACTGTTGCTCTGCATCATTTGCCAAACACACTGGACCTCATCTGGTTTTGAAAAGGACCACCAGGACAAGAGAAGAACAGATATGTGGGTGGTACACAATTTTTAGCAAAAAATGCACAACATGAAGGAAGGGAAGGGCATGAGGGTGGCTAGTGCTCAGTATTAAACTACAGTATAGCTGATACAATTTGGGGAGTAACTTCCCACTCTTTACGAACATCCTTAAACAGCCTTAAAAATGATCTCGTCTATAGTATCGTGGTGGGTAATAGCACCTCTGGGTTCAGAGGCTTGATGGGTGTGACATTCTAGGCACCCTCAACATACTTGTTTATATGTATTAATTCCAGGGGATTGAATGCCTATTTTTATGTTCTTAGTGTTCCTAGCCCCACAAAACCCACTTGCACTTCATTCAAGCGCAGGGCTTTGGAAGTCTTCTTGAGCATACTGATGCCGTACAACTGCACTTTGACTGGCCCAACCAGGCACTCTGGTTGAGCAGCCAGATAAAGTAGAGCCCCACATCACTCACTTGCTTTGCTACCACCTGCTGAGTCCACCCGCTGAGCCCATACAGCAAGCTGAAACTGAGCAGCAGACACAGTCACAGATTGGGTGCTGGAAACAAGGACAAAAAGGGCTGCATTGTAAAGAAGTGGAAGCCTGGAGCAGGAGGTCTGTTCATGGACTTACTTCCTACAGCATAAAATCCACAGACTGCCACTGAAAAGTTGAGGCCATTTGGCAGTCGCCCATGCCAGCCAAATGTCGAGAAGATGTGCAGTTTACTGGCTGGTTTTGTGCTTTGTCTAGGGCTTTGCTGAAATCGCAGAAGCTCTCCAACACTTTATGGTGAAAGACATGACATTTAGATGGTCTAACAAAGCGGAGGCAGTTGAGTTACTCTGAGTCGCTCTGACCAGAGCATCTTGCGCTCACGGCCAGCATCGCAAGTGGTTAAGCCGCAGTAGAGATTGCAGGCCATATCAACAACAGAGGCACTGGCACTTAGCAAACCCATATCAACAGCACAGGGACAGACACAGGCAGTTATCCCAGTCACTCTTTTAAGTGCTTTACCTAAATAGGCTATTCTAAATAAGCCTTCATTATGAGCAATTCTACTGGGGAGATGCAAAAGAGAATATATGTATAATATATATAAATAAATATATGCCAACCAAAAGGCTACATAATTTGAAGCTTGTTTAGCCACTCTTGTTGCCAGTGGTAGTAACACTAGCAACTGCAGTGCCTCAGCAGAAAACGTTTGTTGAACTTACAATGTATGCAAATACGGTCATCAGATTTGATGCTGTCATCCAGTAGCATCAATAAAACAGTCAAGCCAAAGTGTTAGACATCTCTTGAGACACTGTGTATTACAGACAAAGCCAGCTTTGGAGTCACATTGCAAATGCAGTATCAATAAAACAGCCCTTTGACATGGTCTCACTACACACACTCAAAAAAGATTGGCTCAGTGCACTGATTAAAACACTTCCAGGTATGTCTTTAAAAACATAAAATGCATCATTAATACAATTTTAATACATTGCAGTTCACACAATACAAACATATTACACACACACATTGATTCCTACATATATTATGCCATTTTGTGGGGAGAAGTAAGCCCTGTAGCCTTCATAATATACAAGTGGCACCACATTACATGACACTACATTACAACTTGCTGCTCATAAACTGGGACTATTGAGTGACCCAAAACAAAGAGATGCTGTGAGAACATTCAACTGACAGTTGGATCATTTATGTGAAGATTAAATATTTCCGGCAATCCAAATTGCTTTTATTAACTGGGACAGAGAACAAAAAAGAAGCTGCTTTATGTGCACTATTCCAACAAAAATGATTCCGTTATCTATTTACAAATGCTTTGATTGCAAACGATTATTTTATAACTTAAATATTCATGTTTAATTCATTTAAGCACAGCAATTTTGTGTCCTATTTATTACATTTTATCAGTTGAAAAATACATATCAGCATTACATATTTCCCAGTGATCACTCTGCTTTCTAAATATCGGCCAACAGCCATAAAAAAGAAAAAACGATATCGGTCGACCACTAATCAGTACTAAATGTAATAGCACAGATTTTACCAAAGCAATGATTTTAGCATTTTGCAATGCTGTACAGAAAATAGATTTGTGCTTGTATCATTTAAAGTTATACATAAATAGGATTTAGCCACTGAACTACACTCAGCTTTGAAATGCAGGCTTTTTTAATTTACCCATCAGTAATGTCAGGATCCACAGAGAAGACCTAATCACAGTGAAATACAAAGAGTACTTGAGAGAGTGGAACTGTGGCCTCTAAGAGCTGTTAGCATCCAAATGAGAGTGCAGCTACTGAAAGCTAAAAATGCTTTGAGGAACAAGAAGATGAGGGACCATTTCAAGAGCCATTTTCCAAAATATCCCTTAGAGTGATCAGATTTATGTCCTGGCAAGATAAGAGTACAGCAGCACCTAAGACCCTGAATCACAATAAAAAAGGCATGTAGGATGCACAGATAAGCTTCAATCACTCAGGAGTCCTTATCATTGTGCCCGGAGTCAAAGCAGCAAAGTCCAGACTCCACCTCCTTGGCAGTGCCTATTTGGTATTCAATACTTTCCATCACTTTCTTGCTGTATCTGTTCATCACAGAGCCACCCACTGAGATAGCACTGCAATCTCCTCATTAGCCTCTCTATCTAATGTACCTTGTACCATGTACCTGCCTTCCTGCCTTACAATATAAATCATAATCATTGTTTTTAAAAATGCATAATTACTAGACAGTACCAAGAGGTGGCTGAGCTAATTTCTTCCCATTGCTGTACCATTTCTGTGTCTTGTTACAATATCTTATAATTTTCTCTCAATACTCCATTAGCTGCACTAAGAACTTTATCCTGGGGTCCAGAGATATTAAAGAAATGCTGGAATTGGAGGTAATACTCCCAATGCACTAATCCATCACACTGCTCATTCACTTGCACCAACGGGCGGTTTAGAATAGCCTATGCTAATACATTAATTTTTGTTTTAACAATGTGCAAGCTGACATTGAAGTATGTCACTCAATTTGCAAAAAAACTAATGGTGAAAAACACTCCTTAAGAGTAATGTAACCATGTAGGACAAATTCCAGGGCATGTGCACTGAGTATATTCAGCATGCTAGCACCACATGCCAATCTAGCATTCTACCTAAAATATATAGACCACCAGTCATTGCAGTCTGCATTGTTAGATTTAATTGCTAGATGTGGCTCGTCCTAGGCATGGTTTGGCTTTCAAATGATGACTGTTGCTCAAAAGACAGTAATCTGTTAACTGTGTCAGAATTCTGTTAATAGACAGCTTGACAACTACCTTTTTTCACCAACTGCAAACTAACCATATTGCAGAACAGGAGTCAGCTGTTCACGACAAGCCTAAACCAGTAAAAGCACCAGCACAAAAACGCAAAGAAAACCTTTGCATAAGCATTCTGCAAAAAAGTGCCTTAGAACAAGAAAAGCAACAGACAACGATTGTATTGTGAAGGACATGGTGCCATGTCAGGCAGTTGAGAGAGATGGGTTCAAACAACTTTTGAATACTTCTGTCACACGCACCAAAGATGGCAGAGACTAACGCAGCATACCAGGTAAGCAAGCGGACTTTATTAAAAGTCAGAGAGCAGGAATCAGCATCAGGCAGTCAAATGTTGGTAATCAGAAGAGCAGAGACAAATCCAAAATGGGCAAGGCGAGAGAAGGAGTCAGAAACACAGAAATAAAGGCTGGCAACGATAAGTAAAGCAGTATATCGTTGGAGAAAAACACTTAGAACTTTTCAAAACACGAGACTTGGCATTGGGTGTGTGAGTGGAGTGAATATATATGGTGTGTGATTAAGTGAATGTAATGGAATACAGGTATGCTTGTTAAAAAGAATGCAAAGGTAAGCGTGTACATGCGGGGGTGTGGTCCACTGAGCAGAGTGTTTATAGTGACAACTTCACACTGGATAGACACTGCCAAAGTTTTCTCTAATTATCGTTATTGACAAAATACCCTTACATACCCCTATACATTTAGGAAAATATCAATACCATGTGAAATATTAAATGCCACACAGACAGTAACCAGAGTCAATGATTGATCATGATTCCATTAATATGTAATACCATCAATAGCTACAGTGCCATTAACTGATATTGCATGGCTTAATTATTCTGAACATTATCATGCATCAGAATAGGCAGCAATTTTCTTAACATGGATGAAGGAGGATCTCCATAACCATTAAGCACAGGAGTTGGCAAATCTAATTCATTAGCCAGTCCACCTGGCACATAAATACTGCTCAATAAAATGTTGCTTTAAATTTTTACATATAGTATTTTCAACATTTACAATGTGTGCACATTACATTTCCAGAAAGTCAAATTTACTCTATTATTAATGCAGTATGATTTAGGCAAGGGTATGTGACATTGACAAAAAAACCAAAACAATATATCGATATTTTCTGTGATTTTGTCATCATTTTTATCTTTCACAAATGTGTTTAACTGAAATATATCTATGTAGTTATTAATTCTAAAGTATTCAACAGTAGTTTCAAACCCTTCTCTTGCCAAAAAAAAAAAAAAAAATTGTAACAATGTCATTTATTATGTGCTGGTACCTTGCCTAGTGGAGAGCTAACTTCCAAAGTTTGTCGTAATTTTCATACTCCATATATTTAGATGGTAAAATGAGTTAACTCTCAAACTGTATTTAATAGCATTTGATTTCTAACATATTTTGCAGATCACTGTCTTTTGAGCAACACCCGTTCTTTCAAAAAACCATGTAACTGAGGATGAGCAAATAAACCTGTTGTTGGGCTGGTAGTGTCTGTATCTTGTCTCGTGGTAGTTTGTTTACTCATCCTTCACTTAAGTCATGTATTTTTAGGAAAAAGGAAAGCTTGATTTGTACATGTACAGTAGTTTATCCCAACTATCTACTTGACACAGTAAATACGTAAAACACATTTTCTTTTTATTTTATTTTTTTTCAAAGTGAGTGACAGACCTGATGTCAGCTCACACATATTTAAAACTACCATTGGTATCTTATTATAGATTATGCATATCTCACACCTCTGTTATAGAGACAGAATAAGTATACTAGAGTCTCTTTTGTCCACTGCTCTAGTCATAATTAGCTGGCTAGCTAGCTAATTTAACTTTGTGTGCTGACTTGTGTAGATAAAGAGGTGCATGAAGCACACCAAGGTATGATTACAGTTAAAATGCAATGCTTCTGATCAAATGAGCTTGAGGGACAAACACTCTTTTAGAAAACTATTATTAGTTCTATAACCAGCACTTCACAACAGAACTGTTATCATTTAGGTAACTATATAGCCAATTAGTCAGATCTAAGTCTAAGGCTAAGGTATGAGTGTTGATTATGTATTATGAAGACTGATTATACTGATTATGTCTGCGAAATCCAGCTAGACAGCACTGAAGGAGCACAAACATAAAAATAATAAAAAATAAATAAACAAGAACAAGTACTTACTAACAAATTCAATGTTTGCTGTGTATCAGGCAATATTATATTTGTGTATTTATTTGGTTTGCTTAACGTCGCTATCTGAATTAGTACACACATGATTACATCAAAACTAGTTACACACACACACACACAAGTCAATGCCAATTAACCACACATCTTTGGACTGTGGGAGAAAACCAGAATACCCAGAGTAAACCCACATAGACACAGGGAGGACATACAGACTCCACACAGAAAGAACCCAGGCCGCTCCACTCTGGGATTGAACTCAGAACCTTCTTGCTGTGAGGCAGCTGTGCTACCCCCCACAAAGAGCAACAGATTACAGCACTAACAATATATCATTGCATGTAAAAAGTACAAATGATATAAGGTATTACCAGCCTTCTGAGGTGTTTTTGGCATCTTCAGAATGAAAACAAACATAAAACACAAACCCAGGACAACATTGTATTCACCAGGATTGTTAATGAAGCCACTGATTTTAAGCTTACGTATGTGACAAAAACAGTGGTATAAAAGTTTAAAAAACTCACCATTGGGAGGATCCATCTGTGCCGCTGACCTCTAATACGTCGTAGTCCTCTTCCAACTGGAAATCCGTGAAGACCAGTGCGATGGTGTCACCTGGCTCAGCCAGCACTGTCCACGTGCAATCCGCGTTGTTGTTGTACTCTTGTGGGTAGTTTGGACTTGTGATGATTCCGCTCTGACCTCGGAGCGTACCCCCACAACCATCGTCCGCTGGAAACACATACGGAAAAGCAATTTATTCTGAAACTGATACAGTCATCAGATTTTGCTTGATTGCCCATGTGTTGCACTTTAAGAATACACACGATGTATGACTTGATTAAAATTAGGCACAGTACGGCATGGTGCTAGTAGGGAACCCCGAGGAGTTCAATGTAACCAAATGCAACATGGGGTTAATTAACTCAACTTAATTTAAATGCCTGGTTATTTGTGCTCACAACATGTCATCCTCATGAGTACCGCTTTCAAATTACACAATCAACTTGCTCTCATGTGCTGCTATAATAACTAGGCCTTTTTTCTCTCCTCAGCTGCTCCAATCTGTGTATATACTTCCCAGCCACTTTATTAGTTACACCTTGCTAGTACTGTGTTGGACCCCCTTTTGCCTTCAGAGCTGCCTTACATCTTAGTGGCACAGTTTCAGTAAGATGATAAAAACATTCCTTAGAGGTTTTGGTTCATGTTGACATGATAGCGTCACCCAGTTGCTGGAGATTTGGCGGTTGCACATCCAGGATTTAAATTTTCTATTCCACCAAATCTCGAAAGTGGTCTATAGGATTAAGATGTGGTAACTGTGGAGGTCATTTGAGTACAGCGAACTCATATTACTAGACATTAGAAGATGGTATGCTGTGCTCATAAAGGGATGGGCATGGTAAGCAGTAATACTCAGGTACGATGTGGCGTTTTAAGGATGTGCAATTGGTTTAAATGACCACACCTTTACAGCACCAACCTTAATCAGTGATACAATGGATGGATCTTAGTTTTCATGTTGTTTATGCCAAGCTCTGATCGCACCATCTAAATGCCACAGCAGAAATGGAGACTTGGTGAGCCCATGCAAATTTACTCTCATTTGGCTACTAGTAGGTGATAGAAATGGCATTTAGTGGATACTTCTCTTGCTGTACCCCATCTGCATCAAGATCTGATGTGCTGTGCAATAAGAGAGGCTATTCTGCATTCTTGTTGGCAGCGAGTGGTTATTTAAGTTACTGTTGCCATTCTATCAGCTTGAACCAACCTGGTCATTCTTCTCTGACTTAGATTAAAAGTTTCCGAAATATTCACACCAGCCCGTCTCGCACCAACAACCAAACCACTTAAATCACATTCTTCCCCATTCCGATGCTTGATTTAAACTCCAGCAGGTCGATTTGACCATGTCTACATATCTAAATGTACTGTTTTGATGTATGTTGATTGGCTGCTAGGATATTTACATTAATGAGCAGTTATATAATTGTACCTAATAAAGTGGCAGATAAGTATATGTCAGACTGTTTCTAGCCTAGTGTGCGTCTAGCAGCTAGTCTGTAAAATGAGGATAATAAAAGAGCTCATTTGAGAGAAATGTCCAAGTGGCTGTGTAACCCAGTCTCCCTCACCCTTTTACCGCAATTCCTTCCTCCACCTCTCAGTCTGTTTCTCTTATGAGACAATGAAAGGAATGAAACTTTCTGACAAGTTGAGCCTGAGGATCTGACCTCCTTTTCCTGAGCAAAATCCCCTCCTCACCCACATACTCTCTTTCAAATGACATTCATTGTTAGTGGATGGCAGGTATATCCAGGCTTGGCTGACTAAAATGGTGCCCTAACCTCTGATGTCCTCCTGTAAGTCTGCACTTATAGTAACATCCCCACCGGTGATGTCCTATGATGCAGGAGTCCCTATGAGGGAAAATACCCTTTTCAGACAGTCTTTTAAACTTATACATTTCAAGATGCCATCTATTGTGTTCAGTTTGTTCCTTCTGGAATGATGTACAATTCAGAGATCCAACAGCAATGACATAATGATTATATGTAACACTGTCAACAATTGGAGCCAAAAAATTCTAAATTGGATTAATACTTTTTTTCTACTGATCTCCATTACAATATTAATGCAAGCGTTGGCATATTTCAATCTTTTCACCCTGTACTTCCTCCACAAAAGTAGTTTTTGGCTACTACCCATCCAAAAAGACTGTTTCTGATCAAGCTTCTTCAGTCTGTAAAAGGTTCAACTTGGCATCCCAATGAAGATGCCAAAACATTTAAAACATCTTCATTTAACCGAGGCACAATCATCCCATAGCACTTATAGGTCATATTTGAGGTTTAATGGTACTAAACCATTAACCTGAATTTCAAACAGACCACAGATTGGAGATACAGTGGGTGCTTGACAATGTGATCATATGTAGATTGTTAAGACACCTTTTACTTTCTCTAAATTGCATTAAGTTCCTTTCAGTTTTAACTTAATTTCAAAGTATCCCCTAATTTTTGTGAACATTATATAAGAACTGTATATACAGAAACCTCCTCACACAGGTTTCACATCCATCCGATCAATCCATCCTGTTTGCTTTAAGTTTCAATGTTTTAAGAATTAGAATAGGAAATACAAATGTCTTATATACATCTCATTAACACCTGAATGGCAGAAAACCAATGCAAGTGACACCTTTCTGACAAATGAGAGAATCTCAGTCTTGAAAGGCAGAAATAAAACATAGTATTGTTCTAATTTCCTTTTCATTAAGTGTTTCAAGTTTTGTAAAAAGATGTAAAGATACAAATAATATTTAAGATTTTGTACAGTGCCATACTGTATAAAATGTTTTTATATTGTGTATTGGTTGAAATCATTTTTAAAAACACATGCACATGTGCAAAGTGTCAATACTAATATGTGCCTATGGTCAGTTATGTCTGGTTAATGTCTGTTTCAGAAAAGATGATGCTTCACAGAGGCACACGACATATCAGACAGGTCTCTAGAATCGACCTGAGAGCTTCAGCTTCAAGATCTGAGAGTGACAAAATAACAGAATTTTTCACCTGGGGTGGTAGATCCACGTGTGAGCCCAAAATCTGGATGGAGATTAGATGTGCAAGAGTGGACATAACGGCAAACAAGGATACTTCAAGTGGAAGGCATGCTGGTGTGTGTGTGTGTGTGTCAGGTCTTGACAGGCAGAAGGATGTCGAGACTCTTGTATCCATGATGCAAAACCTTCAATGCTGCCTGCCAACAGCAGTGTGATCAGACACACACCCACACATGGTGGGGGGATTACTGGCCATACATCACACACCAGTATGTGTAACATAAACATGTCTTTCCTTTTAAATACCACTATTCTAGCGGTGAAGGATACTGGCAGGGTACCAGGTCTGTAAGTTACCGTCCTGGCATGCAGAGAGGTGACACAAAGATATCTTCTCAAGCCTAGAAGACAGACGCTGAAATAAAGAGAGACCAGGATTTATGATGTTTCAGTGTGAATGGATGTGTGGTAAAGAAAGGGAGGTAGGAGACAGACCTGAAGAAAGGAAAACTCACACAAGACAGTGCTTTTTGGGCCTGCATGCTCATTTACAAGTATGCGATCTCATTTGTCATCTCAAGACGTTGGAAACACCTTTGCAATGGCAGAATGGGATTCATTAGTGATAATGACTCAGATGATAGTTGCTCTGGGAAGGGAAAGCAGTGTGAACACCCTGGGTCCTGTCAGTCATGCAGAGAACCTGGGAAGTCTAACATTCCCCTGAGAATCTCTGTAGATAAGCTAGCCCAAAAGCATAATGGATTAAGAAAAAAAGGCTCAGTTTGCATGGCACACAGCATTTGATGAGACCTGGTCTAATACATTTAAATCTGCTGTAAACTGCATAATTCAGGGAATCATTAGACTTTATGTGGTGTAAAAACAGACGGCTCACCTTACACATTCAGAAGTGCCATGCAATGCAGAATTCCTACTACTGATTCCACCCAATTAATGAATTAATTAGGCAAATTAATCACAGTTTTATTTATTAGTTCAGAGAGGTCCCACACATAAAACTTGAAAGGTTTTAGATTGTTCTGTGCCAAAGCGTCCAATCTGCGTGCTAATAAAAGCTAGTGAGGAGCAGAGGTTCGATCATTTACTAAAGAGCATCGGTTCGGCTTTCCTGCCTCTATGCAGCGCTTTCCTCCGGCTCCGTGGCTGCCATGGCAACCTGGCAGAGAGAGCAGCGAAAAACCCAGCACCCCTAGACCTGATAGCAAAGCTCAGATAGAGAGAAGGAATAATCAAGAATCAAAGTGAATTTTGTTACAGAAGTGCTCTGGTATGATCATCTTTTTCTCCCCTGTCTCAGTTTCAAAAGCTCATTGTCCACTATGGCAGAGAAAACTGATGAGAGGCTGCCCTGACATTCAAAATGCAGAGTGGTGAACATCACTACCAGTGTGCAAGCCAGAGACGTGACGCAGAAGGGCCAAGAAGAGAAGCAGCATCTGTGATGAAATGAGAAAGTGTGGCATAGAAAGCCTTTCTGGTTGGAGTGAAGGTGGGCATTGCATCCTTGATGACTTCTAGCATGGTCTGGTATACCAAAGGTTATTTTCATTATTTATAGACGGGGTAACATTGTGTTTTGCTAAATGGTTATAGTTGTAGAACTTGTATCAGCTTTGTAAATGTGCAGTATCACAGAAAATACAGGTTCATGATATTTATCTTGTCTTGTATAGTTACTAGTAATTTTATGATATACAGTGTGTACGCAAACTCTCACCTCGATCACTTTAATAGGCGTAACTCCTTGTTTCTACACATTTTGTCAGTTCAATGTACCTTATAGAATCACTTTGTAGTCCCCTTTACTCTATTCTCTAGTTGTCAGGACCCCTGAGGACCACTACAGATCAAGTACTAATTATGTGGTGGATCTTTCTCAGCACTGCAGTGACACTCCTTGTTACGAGATGTGGTGGTTTTTTATTAGGACCCAAGTATGCGGGATAAGCATATCCCACGACGTATATATAAGAATGGGGAAATAATATAGAACAACCGAAAAGGGATAAAGAGCGGAGCGTAAGGCTCCTAACATAATAAAACCGAAAG